>JABCJZ010000279.1:0-82822 GCA_013184445.1 Fusarium sp. NRRL 53497 | reverse complement strand
TTCCGTTGTTTCCATTGCCGTTGCCATTGTTATTGTTGTTGCCATTGTTGCCATTTCCGTTGTTTCCATTGCCGTTGCCATTGTTGTTGTTATTGCCATTACCATTTCCATTACCATTTCCATTACCATTTCCATTGTTACCGTTGTTATTGCCACTATTGCCATTGTTGCCATTATTGTTGCCATTGTTACCGTTGTTGTTATTGTTGCCGGTGTCGGTGCCGTTGTTGGCAGCTCCTCCGTTACCAGCGCCAGTATCAGCATCAGCACCAGCACCGGTGCCGTCATCTTGGCCATCATCTTGACCAGCGCCACCAGCGGCAGCACCATCTTGACCGTCAAGCACAACTTGCGCTCCATCGGCTCCAACGGCTGTGAAGTTGCTGAATCCTTGAGCAATCATGACCTCGGCCTGTGACAAACCGGCAGCATCAAAAGGAGTTGTGACTGAGGTGGCTGAGTTGGCGTTCTCGGCGGCTGCGCCGTCAACAGCAGGGTCAACAAGGGGGACGATGCCCCGAAGAGCAGCAGTAGCTGGCAGGCTGGGATCAGCACAGACGAAAGGCTTGTCAACGGCGAAGGGGTTGAAGTTGGTCTCAGCAGCGACGAGACCAATAGCTGCATCGAGAACTTCCTGGTCAGTTCCCAACTCGGTGATCATCTGATCAGCGATGGTAAGCTGAAGGATGTTAGTTGATGTATCGTCAGGGGGAGCTAATACAACATACCTTGTCACAAGGACTCGCGGCAGCAAGCAAAGCACTGGGGATGCTGCCAGCAATGGTGGCAGCGACACCAGGGTCACCGAAGCCAGCATCACCAAGTGCCTGGACAGCGGCAACAGGCTCCTGCTCTTGGCCGAATCGAGCCTCTGCGTAGGCGAGAAGAGCGGCAAGGATGATAGTCTTTGAAAAAGCCATGGTGAATGTTGAGTTGATTAAGTGATAGTGACAAGTTGGAAGAGTTGCTGGAAGACAAGAGAGGATTTGAAAGCAACCAACCAGCGGTGCAAAAGAAGGTATTAAAATTTGAAGGAGTGGTTGAAGCGAATGCGTTCACAGAACGGCAGAAAGAAGCAAGGAAAGAGGAAAGAGGAAAGAGGCTGAGAAGAGACTCGTGAGTGATGATGATGATGAGAAACTCTAACTCTGGATGACAGTTCGTCTCACTTATATAGATGTTTCTCGTATCGATATCGAGTAGCTAAAATTGAATAAGCTTGAATCAATGTAAATTGACAATCAGGCTAATAAACCTCGTTACAGCGATCATACGCGACCTGCTACCATATTGTTTGACGAAACCATATCGGTAAGCGCCGTTTCCCACTTGAGGTTCTCCCCAGGTCTATGAGACGCCTGGGACGGGGGCTGGCGTCTCATTGCTGAGTGTTTCTGTCAAGGAATATAGTATAGACTATAGACTATAGATGCTTATTGAGATAGCCTATAGTCCCCAAGAGTCTTGGCTCAGGCCAAGTGACAGGCATATGTCGCAAAAAGTCTCCTTCGTGAGTCCGAAGCATCACAGGTCTCGGATAGGAAAATCCCGAGCCCTTTCGCGCATCAAAGAATCCCCTTCAACGAGTGGAATTGAAAAGGTGAGTGCGCCCAAGATTGAAGAGAAGACTGTAACGATGATATCTAGAGATCTTCAACATAAAGCTTCACATGAAAACAACGGATCATGCTGGGCTGAATTCCTCCATGTTCAAGGCTATTGTCGCCCACAAAAAGTCTGAGAGCGCTTCATCTCATCTGGTCGAGCTCTAGTTCCTTCAGGCCTCACTTGAGTCTAACACAATTGCAGTTGGAAAATGCCCAGTCTATACCATCTTCATGCAGAGACTGCGACCGGCAAAGAAGACTTCCGTGTTTTTTGAGGGTTTCGCTTGAGGTTCGCTTGAGCATCCTTGTCAATAGTTCAGTCAAATGTGTTGGTGATGTGAAACGCTGCCGAAACCACCAACTCCGTTATTGGTTCTTTCCACCAGAAACAACACATACAAGATCCCAGAAGTGCCTGTGCTTAAGCGCCGCCAGTCTGGAACGATGTTTGTTGTGTTTAAGTCGTGAGCTTTGATAATTGCTTTTGCATCTGGATTGCTTCACCATCGACGGAATGGCGGTACATGCTCAGCCATGCAACAATACTCAAAGGACGCAGACTCGCGTTCAATTTACTGAGCAGCAGTCGTTTTATTCTCTTCTGGCCATATCAAGAATTCGTCAATAGACCATGGACTGCCGCCGAGAGTCGTTGGAGGTGTTTCGGTGCTTTCATACCCTGAACCAAGAACGGATTCATCCCAAGTTGCAAAGTCAAAATCAAAGTCTTGGTCCAGAGTTTCAAAGTCCAGTTTGTCAATCCAACTTGTTTCTCCAGATTCCGACAAATATTGGACACCTTGACCTTGTCGCTGTTTTCTCAGATACTCTGTTGGTGTCACACCAACACATTTCTTAAACACCCGATGAAAGTGCCACTTGGACAACCCAGTCTGCCTCGCCATCTGGCTCAAGCTCAGCCTGACTTCAACGTCGCCTTGTTTTTCTGTTTGTTGTTGCACAAAGGTGCGGATCTTTCGCACAGCCACCTCGTCAGGCATGAGCCCTGCTATTAATGGCTTGCAGCGTTTACACGCGCGAAAGCCAGCCTTCTGAGCGTCGTAGCCGTGGGTGAAGAAGGATACGTTTGCTCGACGGGGAAGACGGGCTTTGCAGATTGGTCGACAGAATATCTTTGTGGTTCGCACTGCGTAGACAAAGAAGCCGTCGGCGTTGGTGTTGCGTGAAGTGACTGCATCCCAACGGGAGGTGTCGTCTTCAAAAGGAGGGACAAGATTTAAACCAAGAACAAGACCGAGCGTTTCTGTATCCATTGAGAATTGAAGTATTGATGCCCTAGACAAGTTTGAGCAAGGTGAAGTTGAATCAAAGATGGCGATCCCACGGTGAGATGGGAAGTAGCAGCAATTAGTGGGGCATTGCTATCAATGTGACCAATAGCATAATTCAACTGATTAAGTGTAGAGAGCCTTCTCCAAGAAGCAAATAGATACCAAACATCAAAGGTTATAGGGCTGAACTTCAACTACTCAGGGAGTATCTTTAACTTGTGTCAGAATATGTTTATCTTGTGGTGGGTGGTATAGGGTGGATTGTGAGTATTTACCAGGACCGCAACCTGAAAAGCCTCAACTTTCTCTTTGGCTATAGGTAGTATATATGTAAATCGCATATAAGAGGAACAAGAAAAATGAGACTGGAGGTGTTGTGATTGAAATATTGTTAGTCTATCTACTTCGTAGCCAAGGCACCTTAACTGAGTTTGTATGCAGGTCAGGCTTCAAACTGATAGGCCAAGTACCTGCATATCATTGCCTCCTATTGAGGATTGCTCAACACACGAGACCGATTGTAATAGAAATCTGGGAAGATACAGGTAATTTATATTATTTCTTGTATTGGAGTTGTAGTCTGAAGATACATAATTCGTCAATATTTTGCGAGTATAATATCCAGGTTGCGGATTTTGTCGTAACACACCTACGCGCGAGGGACGCCTTGATACAGGGTCAGCTTCAATCGCAAACAGCAAACTTCTTGTCTCTTGAGAACAGTATGACGACAAGATACAATGAAGGGTACACCGGTCTACAGGGCACCTTGTCGTCTATAAAGCAAACCATCGACTCGACAGCATCCATCTCTGCCTCTGACTCCGACTGCATACTTTCATTACTCACTGAGATTAAAAGTCATGTCATTTCGGGGGGTAAGGGCAAAGAACATACTGCAGACGAATCGGATGCGTCTCAAAACCAAGATATGCTAGACAGCATCAATCGCCTCTGCGCCTTGATTGACGAAAAGCGCGAGTCTGTCAACGTCTATGCTGAAGATGATGAGTTGGCAGAATCAGCAATTGACGACCTACAGACAATACTCAAGTCGTTTCGAGGAGGAAAACGCCATAAGTTGGAAGATCAACTGCAGAAGGGACCTCGGCGGTTCGGTCGGTCATTTGGACAGGACAAGCTATCTATCAACTCCCGGAGTAAGTATTTTAGCATCTTGTGTTCATAAATTTTCATGCTAGCACTATTTGCTAACTGAGAAGGTGCTGAAAACGGCCGAGTCATTGGCATCATCTTGGACTAAGAGAGAATTCATGAAGAAGCAGATGTCGGAATAAGAAATGTCAACCTTGTGATCCATAAAAGAAAGCGAACAGTTCTTGGAAGAGGCGATAAAAGATTCGACAGGTCAGGCCAAGGAGTTTTGACTGACTATAAAAAGTCAATGGCTTTTCTGCCCAAAGGGAAAGGCAACCAACACATGCTAGTAGCCTCCCTGATACAAAGCGAAGTCGTGCCAGGTGATGCCTCATCCATCTCGCGGTTGCAAGTAAACAGAGTTCTCCCACTAAAATCACCAGTATTCGATGAAGCAGCCCGATATGTGTAAGTTTCTGCTTGACGAGGGACTTGACGTGGATCATGTTGGCTTTGAACGGAGGAGAATTAATTCTGAGAGGAGGTAAGCTATCTCTGTAATGTCTACCTAGTCACACGGGCTGATCGCAGATAAGTACTTGCCTACAGTTGCATAACGTAAGAATGGATAGCGACTTCACACCCGCCCAACGCAAATCGACCAACGCATGCCGCAGGCTATTGCTCGCCGCGGGAGCTGATCCGACCTATAATGAAGTAGGTCGAAGCTTTCTCGGTCAGGTATCGGGTCCTGCAGAAGATACGGTAGGCTTCTAACAAAAGCGCATTGCATTGGGCTATAATACTGAGCTATGCAGGAAACTCTCGATTTAGTTTGGAACTCTGGACTCATTACTCTCTTCTCAAGTATCCATGATTTCCGCAACAGCCAGGGAATGACCCCCTTTCTCTTGGCTTGCGTACGTCACCGCAATCGAAAAGATGTTATGCGTCACTATTTAGTCATGGGCGCGAGCATCTATGATCGAACAAATAAGGGTGAGACATGTCTTCACTTGGTAGTTGAAGTTCTTCATTCGCTAATGGAAAGCCTCGAAAGCCTCGTATATCTTCTACAGCAAGGCGCAGATCCTCATGCCAGGGACAACCAAGGAAGATCCGTCTCTGACGTGGCGTATGGTATGATGGGCCTGCGGGATGCACCGCTTGGAAGCCATGGGGATGTTTGGGACGCAGCGTTGCATATTTGCGGTTACGACATTGCACACTTCCGCCCAAGTCGTAGACCGAGATACGATCCGTTCTTTACACGCGAAGACTTCGAAAGACTCTGGATAGGAATGGAAGATCAATGCCCTTATTGGGACGATCAACCGTGGCCGACTTTGAGGCCTGGAGACTCTGATTCAGAAAGCGTCTCGCGCTTTTGTGTCTCAGGTGTTGAGATGTCTGGGAATGATGACCAGTCAGAGAATAGCTATATGCAGGACGAGTGGTCAAGCTCCGAAGATGAAGACGGAGGGGCGTTGTTGTGACTACTGGTAATTTATGACTGTATCTCGAGTTATTCTTGGCTAGGTAGGACATTTTCAAGTTAGCATTTGAATCTAAGAAGAAGAAAGTTATAAAGCAAACCTGGAATTCAAGACAAGGACAGGGAAGGCAATCACACGATTGGCATTGCTTGCTTCAAAATGTTCACTTGGGGGAAATATATAGCTATGTCAAGTTACATCTCAGACTTTGCATAAAGTGCCCATAGTGCCCCTGTTCGCGTCACTCAATGCCTTTCTGATATCGCGCCTAATCAGTTATCAAAAGTTGCCCATACCAAGAACTATTCTCTACCCTGGTGCGACTCATAGACCTTACTCGGAGGCTGATGTCTTTTGCGATGTAGGTACTATAGATGAACCTATGTTTAGATTGAACGTAGGAGGATTCGGTGAGGGCCTGGGAGCAGGAGATGGGCTCGGGGGTGTCATATGCGGATAAGTACCGAAAGGGCTATTCACATGACTGCCCAATGCCGAATTTGGCAGCGAAGGGGTGTAAGGGCCACTAAGCGTTGCCATGCTAAACGACTCTCCGGTTGGAGTTGAAGTCGGGATCGGCATGAGTCCTCCTCTGGCACTCAATGCAGGAGAGTAGCCCAGCTGCTGGGAACAGGGACTTTGTTGCTGTGGTTGGGTAACCGGCGAGCGATACTGCTGGCCTGTAAAGGCACCTGGGTGAGCTAAGCCGGCGGGAAGGCGGCTTTGATTATATATGGCAATCGCCGCAATGGACTCTTCAGCGGTCCCAGTTTGACACTCAAAACGAGCTGTCGTATGAGTGTTGTTTATACCGAAACTACGCTGATTGTCTCTTTGTACCTGGTTGAATTGCTGGCCCAGAGGTAGATGCTCATATAGGTGACTTGCTCGAGCGAGGAGGGGCGTGGGATCTTGAGCCTGACTGGAGTGGCTCAGCGCAGGACTTGCTATCGGAGACCTATTATCTGTGTTGGCTTGCTGTTTCAGCTGAGAGAGTGCTGCTCCTGGAAGAGTAGACTTCATCAAGGAAGTATCAGAGTCGGTACTTTTTACTGTCTTAGCCGGGCTCTGCTGCTGACAAGCTTGAGGGGCATCACTATGTTTCATCTGGTCGAAGCTCTCCTTCGACTCTTGTGAGGAAGGGAGCGCGGAAGATGACAATGATGGAGTGGACAACGCAGTCGTATGAACGAGTCGGGGCCGTTTGGGATTGTGAGCCGACAATGAAGGCGGATGAGAAGGATCAGTACGCTCTTCAACACTGATGGTTGTATCCCCAGAAGATGGTGCGGCTCTCTTTTTGCAATTGGCAAGCGATTGCTGGCCTGAGGAATCAGCTTGACGAAGTCTTGCCTCTCTCTCCGTCGGGGCCTGTGGTGTCCACGGAAGCTGAACCTGATTTGCTTTCTTGACTGCCGGCAGAGAACTCAACAACTGTGTTCGTTGAGAACTTATGGATTCGGCGCTGGGCCTCCTCTGAAGTTTCAACCTCTCGATCGATTCGGCGAACTCAGTGAACTCTGGAGGCGGAGTGGGTTCCGACGTTACCATTTTAAAGGTCGCTGGTATTGTGTTCTTTAGGATCCAGTCCAGCAGCACTTGAGCAATCTCGTCGCTATTGGTCTCGAGAAACATGAGATGTCCGTTGCCCAAGATCTCCCGATCCTCAAGCCGGATCATGTCGCATTTAACACCAGCTTGCATCATGAAGCTTGCCGTTGCCCAGTCATACATGGCGTGCGAGCTGGCATGCGCAGTGACAATGGCATTGGGAACCTTCTTGATGTTGACGAGTTTACGAGGCTTTTGGATTTGCAGGAAGCATTCACTCTTTCCGTCACGCGAGAGCACACGGGTTATGTCGAGCGGATCTCGCTCGGGGTGGTCAAAGCCTTCATGAGGATTTGCGGGAGGGTCGTAGGTGAGAGGGATGTCAGCCAGTCCGTAGATACGGGTCCCTTCTTCATGCTGAATGAAAGGAGTGTACTCGCGGTAAGGGTTCCCTTCTCTGGGGCACGCTGTGCCAAAAGGAGGTCCTGAGGGTTCGAGAGCGATGGCACCAGCAACGAGGTCGGGCTCGACATCAGTAGCTAACCAAGTCGCGGTTCCGCCTGATCCCTCTCCAATAAGGATCGATTTGCCGATATGACACAGAAGCGCTTGGAGAGCATTCTGGGCAAGGGACTGGCGCTCAACTTTGTTGAGGTGAAGTGTCACCAAAGAAGCGCAGTATTTGGCGAAGATGGGGTCACCACGCCTTCCAGTCTATGCGATATCAGTACTGCCACAAAAGAGACTCAGGTTCTTTTACTTACGCCGGGCCACTTGTTATGAAACCGAGCCTTTGCATACTGGAGAGGGACATTGGGCTCTCGTGGGACACCTGGTGCCGTAAGACTTGACTCGATTCCTCTTGCTGGGATCGAACTCGAGTTCGTGCCTACATCCCGGTGGATGTAATGAGAGGGTGTCAAAAAGTTGGAGCGGCCGGAGGGAGGCAAGTCAACGATGAAGACTTGAAAGCCTTTGCTGAGAAAGAACGATGCCCATCCAGGCTGACCGTCTGGCTTGGTCGTCTAGACCTTTTGGGAGTTAGTACCATTCACCTCTTGGAGAGAAGCTTTATTGCTCACCTGGCCAGTGTGGAAATCTCCGTGGATGAGGACGACGGGGTAAGGATAAAGTCTCTCGGCGGGCTCCAGGCACTCAACGTACATCTGGCCAACAATGTTTGTTGCAGTCGCAAGAGTCGCACCCATGCGCCAGTCGACATTAACGAAGAATGTTGTTCGACTACACACGGCTTCTTTAGCCTGCACTCCCGGGGCTTTCGCTTCTGGCTGAAAGGAGGGGAAGTTGAAATTCTCGAGCTCTTCGTTCCGATGGTTGGATGGATTTGGGCGACTTGACCGGTCCTTCAAGGGCTTTTCGTTCGGCGGCGGATGATATTGATTCATCTCGAGTCTTTCAATCAGGGGTTGTGTTCCAGGAAGAGAAACGCCTAGATCAGAATCTTGAATGTCTCGAGTTGCTAAGGTTATGCCTGTAAACATGTCTCGAAATGGTGATGATTTGTTAAAAAAGAGAGTTTGTAAAGGAAGGTCGAAGTGAAATCTATCCGCAGGCTAGAGATCCTTGCAGCTCCTTTGTAGAAGAAAAGTTAGTGGTGGTGGTTAAAAGAAAGAGAGGAGAGGTTGACTTGCTCGAGTAGCCTAAAAAAAGAGGCAGAGATGAAATGCCTTGGTTTCTAGTAGGGCGCCTCGAAGGCGAAATTCCCTTCACGCGCCCGACAACAAGACGCCGGTTCTTTTGCAAGATGCTATTGAATCCAAATTTCGCCTTGTGTGAAGTGGCCGAGATGAAAGAGTGATGTTGAAAGGTGCGAGGAGCGACGGCGTTACTCGCAGGTGGGGGATGAAAGAAGGAGCATTAAATTTCGATGTTCAAAAGAGACCAAAACAAGGCCTCCATATGAACAAAAAGCTCTCAATTTATTTGCTGCGCTTTATTTTCCACTGTTCTCAATTGATCACTGTTGGCTGGCCACAGCCACTAAACCACCACAATGGTCGCTGCCTGCGAACGTCAATAGTGATGCACCTCAGCTATCTGCCCTCAAGAGGTAATTGTTTTGAAATAATAGGGCAAATTTCAAAGCGTTGCAGTCCCATTGCAAATCCATCAAACTGTCTCGAGCCACGGATACCCTTGGAACACTCAAGCAGACCTCTCAACAGCTGCTGAACGAACCCTCTTCCATGACGGATTAAACCCATTCCTTTGGTTTTTTTATCGAGCTATTTTCCTTATCTATCAACAGGGGCGGTCGCCCATTTCCTTTCGAGCAAATTGACCACGATCTCAGAGCAACCAGCTCTAGCAACTCTATCACATCCACATAGCAATATGATATCTCCGACAACAGCTAATCCCCGTCTTCCCTTTTTTCCTTACATCAAATGACCGAGTTCTCTCATGGTGATGTTGGTTCAGGAGCATCGTCCTTCATATCCGGCACCCAACCCTTCGGCCTCTCGCTCCCTCTCACCACGAGTCCATAGCCCAACTTCTCAACCTTCTTGACACTCTGCCTCATTGCACCCATCTTACCCCTCCAATCCTTCGTCGGCACATCAGGCAGAATCTCAAACTCACATCCAAGCTCTTGAATATCGCTCATGATGTTACGTCCCCCATCACCAGCCAATTCACCATTCTGGGCCGTTGTGACAGTCGCAAAGCGCATCAACTCGCCAAAAAGGTCGAAAACACCGTACATGTAGTCATTTGGCGTGAGGGCTATGTCCGTGGGCATAGCAGCTTGGGTTTGCGTGGGGGTGATGAGGGTTTGGTGGCGGAGGTAGTGTGCGAAAGAAAGAGCCTCGACGAATTCTTCGAGACACCGGAGGGGAGAGGTGTAGCGGTAGCGGTTGACGTTTTGAAGATCTGGAGCGATGGCGCTGAGGAGTTTTGCGATCTCTTCGAGACGTGTTTCCATGTCTTGCTGGATGTGAGGCGGGAAGTCTTTGTTCAGATGCTTGACTCTGTGATGTGTGAGCAGAACTCTCACTTTAGTGAGATTGATGTTTCATGAGCTTACCTCTGAAGCGCAAAAATTCTATGGGCTTGTTAGTAATGCTCCCATTTAAAAGGCCATATTTTCGATAACTCACATCTTCTTACTTTGAGCCGTAACATCTCGTGAAGCCTTCACAATCCTCTCCCGTCGATCATGATGCTCATCAAGCTCATCACGGAACCCTTCAAACATATCATGGAACCTCCCTCTCGGGCCAGCCTGCTGCTTCGGCCCACCCGTGTTCTTAGTACGAGCATTGCCATCGCGATCTCTCTTAACACCGCTCGACATAGTGATCGTTTGATAGAGAATATAGCTTATAAAAAAGTCCTCTGGTGGTCGATGATGTCGGAGGTTGGTTGAGGCGGGTCCTGATTTGTTAGTGCGGGTTTGCAGGGATGACGTGAAATTGTTAGGTCAAGTTAACGTAGCTCTCCATTTTTGGTAGGCAGCTTGAATTTGGGGCTCGTTACTCAACATCAGCAAACTGCCATTGACTGGCACACAACAATAGCCTTTTGGACAAAAAAGGCTGAGAAAAAGTGAGGGGATTGAGAGAAAAGTTATCATCTATACGCTATGGTCTTATAACTCCTTTGTCGCCCTATATACTCTCTCATCTCACGCATATACTCACCGCCAACTGTCATCTTCATCTCATATCAACCTTCACAATGCCCTCAATAACCCCCTTCCTGCGCACAACGCCTCTCTTCACAATATCTCTGTTTCTCCGCCTCGTTCTTCTCTTCTATGGCCTCTACCAAGATGCCAACTCAGCTCTGAAATACACCGATATCGACTACCTAGTCTTCACCGACGCTTCCCGATTTGTCGCAGAGGGTGCATCACCATACGCCCGCGACACGTATCGTTACACGCCTCTTCTCGCCTGGTTACTCCTCCCGACTGTTCGATTCTCCGCTTTTGGCAAGATAGTCTTTGCTACGGCTGATCTTCTGGCGGGATGGCTTATTCTGCGCGTGCTTAGACGGAGGGGTATGGATGAGGCCACAGCTGGAGGCTTCTCTGCTCTTTGGCTATGGAACCCGATGGTGGCAACTATTAGCACCCGTGGAAGCTCAGAGGGTTTGTTGGGTGTGTTGACAATGGCATTGTTGTGGGCTGTTGAGAGACGAAGACTCAGTCTCGCAGCCATCATTCTCGGATTGTCAGTTCACTTCAAGATTTATCCCTTCATCTACGCACCAGCTATTGTCTGGTGGATGGACGATGCGCATTTGGGAAAGGAGACAAAGCCTGCTCCTCGTCCCTCTTCAGTTAAGGAAGCTGTTTCAAACTTCTTTACTTCGGAGCGTCTCAAGTTTGGTCTTCTCAGCCTCATAACTTTCATGATTCTCAATCTCATCATGTTCTCCATGTAAGGCTTCATACACAAAATTTTCAAATGACCACCACGATTGACATATTCATAGTTACGAGACACCGTTTCTTGTCCATACTTACTTCCACCACGTTACAAGGATTGACCATCGTCACAATTTCTCGCCTTACAACGTCCTGCTTTATCTCACCTCAGCTACCCCCGCCGACGCTGCGCCTTCATTCCGCATTGAGTCGTTTGCTTTCCTCCCTCAACTTCTCCTGTCTTGTGTACTCATCCCTCTTGCCGTCGCCAAGCGCGATATTGCGACATCTATGATGGCTCAGACCTTTGCCTTTGTTACATTTAACAAAGTCTGCACCTCTCAGGTTAGTCACCCTCGTCGGTATATCAAGCTTCCATTACTAACATGCTATACTCAGTACTTCCTTTGGTATATGATCTTCTTACCACTCTACCTCCCCAACTCATCCTTCCTGCGTAACCCCAAGCTCGGCATCTCGGCTCTGTTGCTCTGGGTTGTCTCCCAGGCTGCTTGGTTACAGCAGGGATATCAGCTCGAGTTCCTTGGTATCAGTACCTTCTTCCCCGGCCTTTGGCTTGCCTCGCTTGCCTTCTTCATGGTCAACTGCTGGATTCTGGGGGTCATTATCAGCGACGGCGCTGATCAGTCGACAAGATCGACTGTCAAGTTCCACGTCGAGTAAGGTGATCTCCTTTCAAAGTGGAGAAGTTTAAAATTGGTGAGTGACAGGCATCGCTGGTTCATTGAAGATAAAGAGAGCACGTATATTTAGGCAATTTTATTCATCAATTATAATTCCAAATCACCAACATCGTAGAGGGTATATGGAAGCTCGCGTCCCTGAGATAATTACCTCGCCATATTCACTTCCATCTTAATGAGTTTTCAATAGATCCCAAGCAAATTCTTCTCAAAGCAAATCAAGCGAAGCCAGCAATTCCCATGTATCCATGCGCCCTGATAACTCCCACTCTCCTGGGTATGTGTTCGATTAACATCTTCCATTCCATTGTTCCAAACCTTGAACGCCTTCTCAAAACAAAATAAGTGATAGTGTCGGATATCGATTCAAACCGAGTTGAACTTTTAGTCGGTCTTTGTGCATTACTCTCCAAAACAGTATAGCGACATGGCCTGTACTCTTCACTGGATCGTAATACCGGTCGCTAGGGATCGATAATTGGATAGCTTAAGCGATGTGATCTTTGTCTTCGGAGGCAAGGGCGTTATGACCATTCTTCCATCCTTGTTGTAAACAATGTTACCGAATGACTCGCTCAGCTCTGGAAACGTGACGGTTGGGCGAACACGCCCCATCTCGGCCACGATTCTTTCGCTCCAGACTCCAGAGCATACACCATTGCGCATGATGAAGAAAGGGTTGAGAGGGGGCAGGACGGAGTCTGTAGGTATGTTAGTAGGGGCATCAAAAGCAGCGGGACAGCGGGACATACCAAGATCAACAAACCGAATCCTCAGATAGACCACCTCCTCAAGCTTCTCCAGTGATCGAATCGCTGACAGTACCAGCTTTTCAAATGCGTCAATGAATCCCATATCCTGAATACCAGAACCAGCCTCGTGAAAGCTCGTGTTATACCGACAACAATTCTTGACCGTCAAATCCAGTGTCATGAGTCGGGAAGTTCGTGGGTCGGTTGATCGTACAGCCATGTCGAAAAAATGGTGACAAACACGCCCAGTGTATGCAAAATGCTCGAGCGAGGGCAATGCCTCAGCCATCCTAGCACAGATGTGCGTCTTCTGTACCACCTTGGAGTAGAATGGTGGCATGACTCCCTCCCGGCGATAGTCGCTCTCGAGGCAAAGACTCAAGTTCGTGATGTGGCGTGGTAGTTGTGGGAGGAACTCGGCCATTGTAATGTAGCTTTTGGACTTTGGTTTACTATACGAGCCTTGCCACTCGTAAAGACCCGGTAGCGCATTCAGAACTGTTGCAAAGTCCTGGTCGTCCCTCATAAGATTCCACTGACCCCTCGTGACTAGTGTTTGCACCGATTCGAGAACGGGAAGTGGTTTGTAGATGGCCGGATCAATTCTCTGCTCTTGAAAGTGAAGAACTCGAGGTGCTTTGCGTCGCTCGCCTCCTTCCAAGGTCAAAACTCTGGCTTGAGGTAGAGTCTGTCCAACAAATTGAAACACCTGCTCAAGGGTACAATTGTTACCGGGCAATGTGTATGTTGCGTTGGTCAATCCTTCCATCGTCACTGTGGGCAGCGTCAGAGTATTTGATAGGGCGACTGGTCCGTAGGTCGGTTGGAAAACGGGGAACCAGATTTCGATGTGCTTGACATATGATTGTAGATGCTCATGCAAAGCAAGGTGAATCATGGCATCTTCCAGACAATCCACGGTTGCCTTGAGTTTGATATGACGGTAAAGTCGTTGCTGTACAAGGATTCGCCAGACATCGCTCACAAGTGCCAACTCGGTCAATTCCCTTCTCCTTGAATGTCTAAGCGCTGTTCCCCAACTCTTTGTGATGCTCGATACGGCCATTGAACTTCGCGATGTGGCGGAAACTCGGTACCCAAACAGATGATCCAGTATAGCTTCATGAACCTCGATCGGCAGCTGATTGAAGTCGGTTATAGGGCGAGGAAGGGCCATAGGTTCAGTGTCGGGGGAAGCGGTAGAACCAGTGGGAGTGTGGTGATCGGTCCCGTGTGAAGAGCCGCTGAAGCAGCATGGCTTGGAGTGTCGGCGATCAGGATGAGGAAATGGTGTGCTACTCGGTCTGGTCGGAGGAACAAAGTCGGATGTTTTGGCTTGATCGTGAGAAGGGCTGGAAGACCCAGGAGAGACAGGATTGGATGCGGTGTTGAGAATTCCATTCAGCATGGACGAGGCCATGATGGAAGCGAATTCGCTATCCGAGTCGGCATCATCGTCTCGGTCATCGCTTAAGCCGTTTCGTCGCGACGGATAACCATCTCGGATAGGTAGAAGTGCGGATGCAGTAATAGAGGTAGGGCAAGGCGCACAGGGGGCGGTATGGCCGTCATCGGCGGTATCCATGGGTTCACTGATAGAGTCTCCCATATCGATATCGATATCGGTATCGGATTGAAATTCAAGGTTCTCCATAAGACGGTTCCAAGGCCGGCTCGTAGTGCATCTCAGGAAGGTCTGGCCGAAGTTGGATGATGACAGTCGAGTTGACGATGGAGCGATGGTTATTGGTAAAGAGAAGAAGACAAAAGTTAAAAGTGAGCAAGGAGAAAAAAGTTATCGGCGCAAAAAGGATCTGGACCTGGACACAGACGGAAGAGGGAACGGGAGGGAATGAGAAACAGGTGATTGATCTCCAGGGAGGGGAATGGTAATAAAAAAGGAAATATGATGGGTTGCGATACGACAACCGATGAGATGGGAACCCCGAAACCAGGGTCAGGTTGGTATCAATTCACGGTTTCGGTTACGCTTACAGCGATATTGAGAAAGAGGTTTGACTACCTCAGTACGTGAAGAATAAAGAGTAGAAGAAATAGATGAGGATGGGAATGGGAATGGAAATGGAAAATAGAAGGACGGAAGGAAGAGGAAAAGAAGATGAGCCGTTGATTGGATTTGGGGAGGCGTTGATTAGCACTGCGCAGCACTGCACTACACAGCAAAGCAAAGCAAAGCAAATGACCCCCTCCCCTCTTCTTCATTCTGCCTTGCTACAGTACAAGTATGTACCTAGGTATTTATTATTATTACCTCTCCTCTGCCAACAAGGTAATAAACTTAACTTAACTCATGGAACTCTACTAATAACTCTCTTTTTTGTTTCTCATCAACAATACCTGTCTCACTGCCCAGCCAAAGCCAAGGTTACTTGTCTTGTATGGACGTAGCCTTTAATTATGTCTTCAGGCCTTGTTTTGTTTAAAGTGGCAATGAAAGAGAACATAGCCTTGTAGATGCGCGTGCCCGTATACAGCCTGGCCATTCACATTCTCTTTGACTTTGGCCTTTCGAGATAAGGTACTGATACTGCCACGTCGTTAAAACACATGACTACCATAAGGTACTGTAAGTACTGTAGCATCTTGTTTATGCACAAGAATTATCGTTATCAAAGAACCTAGTGGAGGTCGCGTGCTTAGCGGCAACGGGGAGTCCACTGCCATCTCCACAGCAAAAGACAAGACAAGACATGACATGTGGAAGTCCAACTGTATGGAATTGTGGTTGTAGCTGCAGGTAACATACCAGCAACGGTTCTCTAGCAACAGAGCAAAGCAATAAATCAATGTCAACATTATTTATCATCACTGTTCATCTGGTGATAAAGACGTTGCAACTCATTGCTACGGGCTTCGCCGTCAGTAGATAAACCTTAGCACCTCCACTCTCCTCTCTACAACCCAGGCGATCAACAGTCCACAGTCCACCTAAGTCGACGCCTCACTTTGGGCTAGATGTGACCGACTGAATCAGCAACTTATCACGTCATTGGGCACAAGACACTTACAAACTCTATCAACCTCAGCATCAACCTCAACCCAATGGCCACATCCTTACATCCAGAAGAACCTCTGGCTCGAGCCAACGCATCATGATTTCCACAACGAACCCCCTGCAAAGACCCTGAAAGCTGACCACACTAGCGCCGCGCCAGGCGCGATCTCTTCGGCTTTGCTTATTCCCCATCTCTCCATGTTGGCGGGTTATCGGTTCGCTAGTTCCAGACGCTATCAATAATTCATTCCAGAAAGAATGTTTCTAGTTGAAGGGAGCAACCGGACGAGGTGAGTCTTGTGTCTGAAACGTGGTATCGTTGGTTTGTCTTGAAATGGCATTTGATATTATGATGTGTCCTGTTTCTATCCCTGATTGGCCTTGACCTGAGAGGTCAGGTAACATTAAATTTTGATCTTCATAAGTCTCCTACCCTGTATTACTTCGTGCGAAAGCATCCCATTTAGAGTTTTATGTGCAGATACACCTCATTCTAAGAAGAAAATAGGTTTCTTCGAGCCCTTCACCAAGAACATGTTCAAATATTTCATGATCTTCCTCAACTGCCGATGATCTTCTGCTGCATGACGATCCCTGTCCTAAATAGTCAAGTTCTTGCAGATTCTCCATAGCCACATGCCGAGTCCACCTGTCCAAACTGAATCAGAAATAGCACGATGTGAGTACACCAACTTTCTCCATCAACTATAAAGACAAAATTTGCGGGAGATATTACGCCATGCCCTGGTATATTTGGCTCGTATTATGATTTCATAAATGTTATCAATAACATCTGACTATCATCAATAGCTGGCAACAGACGAGACATGACCAGCTCATGTAGGGATATTTCGAATTTCGTGCCACGACCGAGGCCGTCAATATTTGAAGTAGCATATAAGTGGAGTTGGTGACCATCATATCTAACCTATACTTTAATAAGTGACTGAAATCTTCAATTCGCAACATACACTGCGACCAAAAGACCTCCAGAGTATGGAACAGTCGATATCTTGAAACCATTGGCAGGATCCTCCAAATAAGCCATCATATCCTTATAACCAGCCTTGGCAGCATCGGTATTATCAGCTACAACTGTAGCTCCTGGCTTCATGCGTGGCTTGACGAGTTTGAGTGTTGGCAGAGCCAAAGGGGTCCAGACTAAGATTGAATCAGTATTGGGCCAAGAAAATCATGCTATTATCGTCACAGCAGTAGACTCACTATCAAGAAGTAAGAAATCCACTTGTTCCGGTAAGTCAGTCTTCAGTGTCTCCCGCAGATCGCCCTCTCGTAATTCAATAAACTTCTCAATGTCATCACCCGCAAGACTCCAGTTCTTGCGAGCCTTGACAGCCTTGGTGGGTTCATTCTCAGTAGCAATAACCTTCCCTGGCTGTGAACCAGCATTCTGAGCAACTGCCAAAGCCAAGTATATGGTGCTGATACCAAAAGATGTTCCGGCCTCAACAACGAAGCGTGCCTTCATGGATCGTAGCAGGAGATAGACGAATGCGCACTTGTCAGGGTCCAAGGCGACAAACTTGTCAAGGGCGGTAGAGGCAGGTCCATCCGTGCTGACATAGGGTGGCTCATCGAGAGCTTGCTTGTGAAGACCTCGAAGAAGCTCGATGGTCTGGGAGCTTGCGGCTATGGAAGCCAAAGTTGTTTCGATGGAGGCGTAGTCGGGCATTTTGAAGATGGACTGGAAAGTATACAGACTAATATCAGAATGAAGAAGCTGTTTCCGGTCAGGATATAATCGGAGTCTTTATATAATTCAAAAACTGGACTTATGGCATAGGTTGATGTTGATACTGAGGTGTGTATGAAATCAAAATGTGGGACTGTAGTCATAAGACGGCGTATGCAAGCCAACCCCGCTCCTCGGCATCAGAACTTATCAACCGGTTCCGTATTTCGGGATGCACTCTTACTTGAGTCACTCGATTGAATCGATATTGAGTCATCAGACCAATATGAATAGGAAGAATAAGCCTTCGGGTAGTTTGTTGCCGCTCATTGGATTTCAACGGCAACCTCCGTTATCTTGATATATTATACATATCTGGTTACTGATCTCACCTATCAACATTTTGTTCTGTGTAACAACTATATATGAGCTATACGGCGAAATAACAAGACACAATTCATCTGGTGCATAATGCAAACCATAGGGCGCTCATATCTCAATCTTCTTGGTAATGAAGCGCATGATCTCAACTCTTCCTTACAATAGTAATCAACACTCAAGTCGCTCTGTTTCTAGGTTGGCTGAATATAATACACTTTCAATTAGATGAGGCAGATATCCTGTGAGTCTTTTATGCCGCCTGATGTTTGCGAGGTAACCATCTAATGCTCATCGGATCGGTAGTGGGATGTCATGGTCAAGATGGCTTGGGTTGGATTGTTCAACTTATTTATGAGAAGCATCTGAGGCCTCATAGCTTGAACGTACAAATACTCGTTGCTATGAGAACATCTCTTTCAAGATATCCTTCCAATTTTCCCCAAGTTTAGATACTTGCAGCTGGTTAACTCAATGTAGGATTCCAAAGAATTCTATAAAGCAGCATAGACAGCCTATGATTTGAATAGAAGAGCGTAGGCTTACCGGGAAAGGGGTAATGAAGCCAGGCTGCTTTTAGGCCCCTGCTACCGGCAAAGTTCAAGCCAAGTCCTCCTTGCAGTGATTATTCTATTTGGCTGCGAAGGAAAGAGAAGAACTCTGTGAAATTTCGTTGTGTAATAATCAATTTGGGAGGGAGCTGACTATAGTTATCAAGAACGACATCTCCAAAAGTCTTCCATGCTCCGTTTCTTACCCTCACAGTGGATGTGCCAGTTTATGTCTTCTTGATCGAACACCAAAAATCAAGTTAGGCCTGAATAGCTTCATCTAGAGTGGAACTACAAACGCAGCAATCCAAGTTTCTGTGCTTTCAATTTTGAACCATTCCAATATTAGACCATTTTGGGAAGGCTGCAATAAATCACATGTCGAATTTGATTTATAAGGCGGTGCTGCCTCTGAGCCAGCTGAAGCAAAGCTGAAATGGCAAGCTGGCATTGTAAAGAAACAAAGTAGTGGTGAACCTTTTGGAGGACTTTGGTGGTGTATATTGCTGAGACAGGCTGTGTAATGAATGACTACGTATCACATTTTGATTGGTTGCATTATGAATCGTGCCGACCAGACAAAACAGAGACAGTAAAAATAGCTCAGAAGCTTGTTGTCTTCGTCGAAAAGGGGGTGCGTGGAGTGAATGGCAACAACTTGACCAGTCTGTCATCGAAACATTGGGACTGAAACCATATTTGAGTTAAAGAATGTTTGGATACAAGCTTATTAAAGTAGTTTTGATGATGATTTGAATACGTGAGCTACGTTGAAACTGTATGAATGGGTTTCTGTCTATCTCAGTAAACCGTCCATCTCAAGCACCATGGAAGCTTTTAGTACGCTTATAGTTCTGGCAATAAAGGAGACCTTTTTAGCCGCAATATTGTGCTTGAAAAATTCAGCTATTAGTCTTGATATACCGGGATCACTATTATCCTTAGGTTCGCATTTCCGGCAATCCTTGCTTACCTGGGACTTCATTTCCTAGCTTCGAGATACGGTTTCGGAAATTCGATATTCAGCCACGGCCAAGATGTCAACATGGGGTATAGCTGATGGATGACCACTTATGAAACTATAGAATGTCATGTATACTCATGCGAATAGAATGAGGAAGGTAGTGTAGACATTTGTTGGCCATCTCCGGGTGAAGCCGTGGATGATATTATCATTCACGTGGAAACCAGTCACTATTGATAATCGAAATCGTTCAGATTTGAGCAAGAGCTTCTCCGCGGCACAACAATCATTTGCCGCTTTTCCGTCTTGTCGTACATATGTCATTTTTCAGGACGAATGGGTCTGCTGTGGATGATATAGGGCAAGGATGTCTCTGTGTCAAGTCCGTCTTGCGACGATCTAGACTCCATATATGAGATTTTGCGAGTTTCAGAACTTCTTCAGCTCAAAACAGGTCAAGGCCCGACTCCAAGACGATCATCGGTTTTCATGTGTCGTGATGTTTTGTGTTAACAATAACTGAGGTAAACACATTTTGTCAGCTGTTTGAAGAGACCCAGAAAATAGCCTTTGATAGGCTGCTCGGGAAGGTAAGGAGGCCTGTAAGCGCGCTCCTTCCTGCCCTATATCCTCCCTTGTTACAGCTGAGAGTCACATGAGCAAAGGCCATGCCTTCTGAATCACTGCCAATTCACCCAAGCTTGTAAAGAAAAGAAGCTATTCCCAAGCGCAGACTTTGATTCCATAGCTGAGTCCCTCTACCGACGCCGTCGCTTGCCGATTGTGTTTCAACCGTGCCAACCCTGGCCTTATCCAATGTCGTCCGAATGCAAATATCGATCCATGATCGATGACACACAGCAGGTGAATCGCCCTTGGATGCTTGTCTTTTTCGAGAAGGTCGATTTCTTTGATCAGTCTCAAGTCGGCTAACCCATGCTCTCAGGTCATCTCGCTGGGCTTCACCTGCAGAGCCACCAAAATTCGACACAGCACCTTGATCCCTGGTTGTCTTCGAGACACGCTTGGTCCGTGACCTGCATGGCGCCCTACCTATTATATCCCCGACAGCCCGGGGTTGTCACCCCCCACGATACTCATCATCCGTTGTATTCGGCCGTTAGAGCCCCTTCAGGATTGGCAAAACAACCCCTAGGCTCTGTATTTGCGACACTGAGCCATGAAGAAGATCCTGCAAAGGGGCGGACGCTAGAACAAGATGCAAACCTTTCTCCGGCACATGACAAGCAAAACAAAACAATAACCTTTACCTTTACTTGCAGACCTATCACTTCGAATCCAGCGACGTCTGGCGTTTGTTAACACGGCGCTTCGAATAAGAGTCGTTTGGATATAAAACGCCGCGTGGTAAGAGACTTCAACAGCCAACCAAATCGACTTGTGCCTGGCATGTCCAGACGCCAAGGCCTAGCGGCACTTGTTTCAAACTTGGGATTGACAGGGGTAGTCCAGGGGCCACCAAGCGCCGATTCTTGGAAGGGCTTGGCTGGTTTCCAGTGAGTGGATCTTCCGTGCTGATGTGACATTGAGACTTGTGCTGGCCGCCAATCGCACGGCATTATCGCGCTTTCTCAGGTGAGGAACAAAACCGTCGTGTTATTGATGCCAATAATGTGCATTATGTTTCTCGGCATCATCCTTGGGTCTTGATCTGGCCGGCACGACTTCATCTCAAGTGCAGATTCATGACAGTCTGGGGATGCAATGCAGATACAAGCTGATGTCAGGAGTCTGCCAAGATCATCCTCGCATAAACCCTGGAGGGAGGCATATGGATTTTCGGATTTTCCTTGCCCCTTGCTCAAGGTCATCAAGATTACGGATAGTCATGAGTTAATCTTGCACTCAATGCACTGACCGTTTGTCAAGTACAACTACTGTACAGCATGTGATGCGCCAGCACCTGGAATTACAGTGATGAGGCGGCATTTGATGCATATCATTGGCGGTACCTGACTGGGTCTCCGGCTTGTGGGCAATGTCAACGGTTCTTCTCGCCCAACGCATTGCGGACAAGAACAAGGGACGTGCTGCTGTTGCGGTTACGATTCTGCTTTCGAGAAACAGCAATCAAACGCCAATTTTAGATATACCAATCAGTGGTGGTTATTGATCAGATGCCCATACAATTACATACGCTGTTATAACTGCTTCAAAGCAAATATGGTTTCGTACTCGATTCGCTGCCACTGCAAGTGTGCCAGATTTTCGCACAAGCCCGACTCATGTGGCAGACTTAACCATGATGATTCAAGTTAACGAGCTGGCTAAGCAGGATGGCATTAAAAACCACACCGAAAACAGAAAATTTTGATGGTTCCAAGGGGTTCCTGGAGTGAGGCCCAGGCGTTTGACTTGGCGACTATGGTCGTACAGGCTTCTACACACTAAACTAAACAACACATCCAGGCCCTTGTCCCTGACGCCGAAGCCCTGGATCCACGGCCCCTAGCGCCTCATCCCCGCCATGGATCTTGCGGCTCCCTCCTGAAGCAGCGAAGCTTGATCTGAACATGTGGAAGCCACCAGTCAGAGGCCGAGATTCTATTGTTCGGGTTTCTCCTATTAAACGCACATCTCCCACCCATTGTCAGCTGCTGGACGGCCATTCTCATTCTATTGTTCGGGTTATTCATTGTTGGAAGACGTCTCTTTGAGTCTTTCATTCTTTTCTCATTCTTCCTTTCCCTTGGTATTTCCTTTTCCCTCTTTGTGCTGCTAGACAGTCCCATTTAGCTTAATCACCATCCTTTCATTGTTTATACCTGAACAGTGTATCGCGAACTTGCGAACTAACACGACCGGTCCTTATTCAACAACAAGAGAGGAGCGTTGATCGCCTAACTCCTCTAATAGCACTCTTTTACTGCTTTGTTTTCTCAAATCCAAAGCTTGCCTTCATTACTTTCGAAATTCGATTTATACGATCGAGCTCCCAACTGAGTGAAACGGCTGGAACCACTTCACTACTACTATCACTTCAACAACATATTTTTACAACTTCAACTACGAAACAAACGATAAATCCATAAAAATGGCTCTTTTAAGATCTTTCCTCGCTTCCCTGCTCATTGCAGCTCCCTTTGCTGCCGCCGCTCCTGTTGATCTATCCGAAACCTTCGGCGACTTGGCCAGCAGCCTTGGAGATGAGGCCGACAAGAAGATGGGAATCAGCTCATTCCTTCGACCTATGCTTTCAAACCCCGATGCTCTCAACATCATTCCTAACCGATATATCGTTGTCTACAATGATACCTTTGACGACGATGCAATTAGTGCTAAGGAGGCCACCTTTGCTGCCGCCATTAAGAAGCGAAACCTCAACAAGCGAAGCTCAGTCGGCAAGGCCATGTCTACTACAATTCAGTCATTCCGCATGAACAAGTGGCGTGCCATGTCACTGGATGCTGATGACCTTACGGTTCAGGATCTTTGGAAATCCGACGAGGTTGCCTACATTGAGGCTGATTCCCGTGTTCAACTTAACGCTGCCATTGCCCAAGTCAATGCCCCTCCTGGCCTTGACCGTCTATCTCACACCAAGGCCAACGAGGACACCTACGTTTTCGACGACTCAGCTGGCGAGGGTATTACTGCTTACGTTGTCGACACTGGTATCAAGGTTGACCACAGCGAGTTTGAAGGCCGTGCCACTTTCGGAGCCAACTTCATTAACAGTGTTGTAAGTAAACTGGAGTCGTGAACCCTGTGAGAGGGGCATGAAACTGACTGATTATAGGATGATGACGAGAACGGCCATGGCAGTCACGTTGCTGGAACTATCGGTGGCGCTACATTCGGTGTTGCTAAGAAGGTCGACCTTGTTGCCGTCAAGGTCCTCGACGCCTCAGGCGGTGGCAGCAACTCCGGTGTCCTTCAGGGCATGCAATTTGTCATTGACGATGCTAAGAAGAAGGGCAGAACTGGCAAGGCTGTTATGAACATGTCTCTCGGTGGTGACTTCTCTGCGGCCATAAACCGTGCCATCGAGGCTCTCTTCAAGGCTGGCGTTGTCCCCGTTGTGGCCGCCGGTAACGAGAACGTAAGTAAACAACTTTCCACATACCAAGTTGCAATGACTGACAATATTCACAGCGTGAAACTGCTCTGACTTCTCCTGGATCTGCCCCTAACGCCATCACTGTCGGTGCCATTGATGCCACTACCGACCAGCGAGCTGATTTCTCCAACTTCGGCCCTGAGGTTGATATCTACGCTCCCGGTGTCCAGGTCCTCAGTGTTGGTATCAAGTCTAACACTGACACCGCTACCCTCAGTGGTACCAGCATGGGTATATCTCACTCCACTTCAGCTTCTTCAAGTCAAGTCTCAAACTAACATATCTCATAGCCTCTCCTCACGTTGCTGGTCTTGCCGCCTACCTCATGGGCTTCCAGAAGCTTGACGGCCCCGCTCAAGTCGCCAGCCTCATCAAGAGCCTTGCTGGACAGACTGGTGCCAAGGTCCTCAACAACGTCCAAGGCACCACCGACCTCATCGCCAACAACGGCAACCAATAGAAGCAGCAACGCAGCATCAATTAGGGACTTAGGGACAAGGGAAAGCGGAAGATTTCTTATACCACAAAAAACATTTCAGGATAATTGGCCACTTAACCGTACAAGCCTGAACTGAACCATTTATGCCTAGTGTGTATGTATGGGATGTAATTTAGGGTGCATTTTGAATGATCTCAGTCATGTGTACCAGGAGTTTTCTTTGAGGCTTGGAAAAGCCAAGCCGAACGCATCTGTTACTATAGATGGTACGTAACGACATTATAGACCTTCTAGATTACCATTTTCTATGGTTGAGAGTGATGCATAATGGGACAAGTTTGACGTCGCGTCACTACAGGGAATAGTAAATCAGCTGACACAATGCGAAAAACTGTTCCTGCATGTTGATGGCTTCAAAAACAGGACGATGTAACCATCCAGTGCCGCATCGCACATAACTAAGACCCCTGGGTGATGGCCGGTAGAAGATCAGCTAAGGCATGGCCCGCCCGGTAGTGTAACATCATGTCGCACCAACAGCATCAAAAATGAAACTTTGCCCAGACACATTTCATGCCTGGCTGGCTAGTGATAGCACGTCCCAAAGAAGCAAGTATGGTCAAACGGAATATTTAGGACTGTAGTTTATATGAGACGATGAAATGTTTGCTCGCCGCCAAAAGTCTATCAACCTAAGATGTCGAGATAGACTTGTCGCGTGACGTCGCCGTGAGGCGGAAACCAAGAGCAAGAGATATTTAATTTTCGCACTTCTTCGGCACAATCATAGTCATTGGAAGGACTAGATTGCAATTTGACATCCGTGCAGGAGTTGGGTTTCAAAACAGACAACATCATCATTGGGTGAACGGGGGACGAAACTTGAACTGCAGCGTGCGCGGTGTCGCGCCGCTGCAGGTAGTATTAACAAATGTATAAGGCCCAGCAGTAAGCTTGCTGGGCTGGTCTCGTTCAAAAGAGACCGCTGCTAAAGGTGGTATGGTATGTACGTTAGGATATCGTTAAAAGGTTCGTGCCGTGAACAAAGCCGAACAAATCGGCGCGCATAGTATTACAATTCTTCGTGACCCGTAATCATAGGAGTGGCCTTCTCGCCGCCTGGTAGGAAGACGCTGGCTTCTCTCCAGATATTATCAAACCTAGCTCCAAAGAACCAAGCGGTGCCAATCTGTAGAACGAGCATTAGTAGAGCACGACTTTAGAGGCAAGGGGTTGGCGTACCATAAGACCAGAAATGCAGGCCAAGGCTGCAATGACAACACCAAAGAGAACAACAGCCTCGCCAGCGTCCATAGTTGGTTCCTTGTTTTGAGCTTGGTTCTGAACAAGGTTGAGCTTCTTGGGGTCTTGCTTGGGGAAGAGAGTCTCGATGAACTGCTCAATCTGTAATTTGTTAGTTAGGAGGTCCGAAAGTGATAATAGGTAAAACATACCTTGGCACATTGAGCACTGATGGCAAGGAAGTTGGGGTCGCGAGGGTCGTTCTTCTTAGCGATCTGTCGGACATATCGCTTGAAGACTTCACACACGGTGAAGAGATTTTGTGTGCACTCGAACATGATCTTGCAGGCATCGCCCTTTGTGATCTTGACGTTTCTCTTGAGAACCTCAGGGTTGCGGAAGACAAGCTCCAGTGTTGCAATGGCCATGCCTTGAGGAATAGCAACAAAGTTGAACACACTCTGGTCCTTGATGCCCGCCATGTAGAAGAGACACTCCTCGCTGTGCTTTAGCGCATCGAGAACCATCGCAGACACACATTCCAGGGCCTTTGCTTGTTGGCTAGGGTCGAACAGGTCTTCCCACTTCTCAACGTGGTTGCTCCAGATCTCCTTGGGGTACCACCGTCGGCCGTCTACCCAGTCCTCGTGGATATCTCGAATGATGTTGGTCTTCTGGAGGAATTGACCCATGGACTCAGTAAGAGAAGGACGCTCAGCAAGCTTGGGGTTGGCAAGCTCGGACTCGACGAACAGACTCGTTAGACCCTCGCCAACAAGACCGGCGACATAGTGGCAGTACATCTCGTACTCTTCAATTGTCTGCACGCCATTCTTGATCATCTCCTCGTTCTGAGCATAGTCGGCCATGCCATTGCCCATCTTGCGAGTCATATCCTTGATGATCTCGTAATAGGGCGCCTTGATCTTCTTGAGCTCTGTGATGACCACGTCGAAGTGCTCTAATAGCTCTCTATCCTTCTCTTTGCTCTCGTGGAATTGCCAGCCATCTTGTTCCATAGTGATGTGGAAGTTTCGAAGGAGAGGGACCTTCTTGTCCAAGGGGATGGTCATGTCATCCTCGATGGTGTCTAGACCGCGGAGACAGAGGTAGAAGAGAGTGATGGGGACGAGGAGTTCGTGGTTAAGCTCTTGAATGACAGCCGCAAAACTGCGACTTGTCATGTCGAGGTAACGAAAGCATTCTTTTAGCTCTGGGGACTCTTTGCTGGGATCGCGCTGGTGGACGGGATCATGCCAGACCTTCCTGGAGCACTATTAGACAGATTCTCGCGGAGAAAGTGCCAGAAAGGCGAGAGCTTACCATTGGATGATTGATCGAAGCTGGTAAGGGTGGAAGAGGTAGTAGAGGTAACCCATTTTGGCGGTGGTAGCGTGAGGGGGTAGAAGAAGGTGAAACGCGTGAGAAGATGAACTGAGCAGTGCACGCCTTGATAGAGACGTGCAGAGTCAGGTGAACGGGAGGAAGCAAAGGTTATATATCAATTCAGTTGCGACCAGATCCCGGAAACGTCTTGGTGTGTTTTCTCACCACCAGATGCTTGGAAATAAAGACAGAAGACAGATGGGAGAAGCAAAAGAAGACTGGACAACCTCCTCTCCGGATAAATCCACAAATATGCAACAGCTCAATTTCTTGCCTGGGAGGGGTGGGGGCTTCTGATCCTTGTAGAGCGATCGTGTGGATAGGGGCATAAGCGTCGCGTTACACGCATTATCCATCGTATTCGGATTCAATAGACTTGTGTTAATTTAACCTCCACTCAACTTGATGTCAGGCCTCCCATTGTGGATGTGCATGTGTGCATGTATGCAACAACTGAGAAGGATCCGGACATGCTGACACTTGATCGGTTGACACAGGGCACAGGCTACCTATCAGCCGGAACTCCGGTTCCCAAATAGCCCCCGAAGAGCAATTCAAATGCCGGTCCGAACGCCGTAATGGTGTGGCCTGAACAAATGTCGAGACGAAACTTTCAAGCGAGATAGCCTTACCCCGGTTTCAGCCCAGACAGATCTTGGAAACTGAAACATAACACTTGAAGATCAAACATTTTGAAGAGGTCGTAAGGCTTGTGGCGCATATGATCAGAGTCCCCTAAATCTTTTCTTATTCCAAACAGATAAACTTGGTGATTAGGCCCACTAGCCTCACCGCATCTAAAGAGATAGGATGCAAGATCCTGTGTGCTTTAGTAGCTCTCTGGTGAACCCCCAACATAACATTCAATATCAACACCGCCGGCCATTGAGATATACAAGGTTCTGCGCGTTCTAGATGTGAGATCACCGGCGGCCCGGTCTACCATAATCTCTTGCCTTATGCATATAGACGATCCGGACCTCCTGACCGCCCAGCCGGATTTACCCAACGCCGCCCAGTTGAACTCGCCAGGTGGGTTGTAATAGAATACGGACACGATGAATAGACTACACTGCTTAGGTGATATGAAGCTGGAACAACAAAAAAGGGAATCTTCAGACTCATACACCAGATGAAGAAGTTCTACTCTTGAAGCATCTCGCTTTTTTTTTTGTTTGGATATTCAGTAATCATAGATCAATCATTACCTCTATCAGCCAGATAGATATCAGCACTACTTCATACGGCAACGTGAAATTGCGTTCTCAGCCCATCACATCCCACGCGGTTAAGAAGCTTGGTTGGCCAGTAACAAGAGATTGCAAGCAATGTGATATTAGATCTGCTGGAGATTTTAACTATACCTTGGAGTTGCCCACACCTGGTTATGAGAAGTGATGCCCACTCAAAGCATCCAAGGCAAACCAGATCCTTCAATTCCTCACACCATCTCCAATAAGGAGAAATCATAGTGAGTCAACATCATGCCCCGGGGCTTCTCATTACTCTATTTGTCAACTTCGTCACAGTCTTCCAAGCCAGGTACATATCTCCTTCCATCAGAGACTGGTCTTCCCTCTTTTCTTCTCAAACTCGCAAATAAGTTGACAGCGACTTCCTCTTTCCGCTATTGTAATGGGCTTCTATTATGGTGGTTATTGCCCAGAATCAGAAGAGCATCCATCTTGGGCAAGAGCAGAAGAGCTGGTGCTTGGGTAAAATCGATTCTCATTCTTGTTGTTGATTCTCTATCTTTACAAAACATCATTCTTCTGTTTTGGAACCAAAGACAAATTCATTACAAGCTCTACCACACTTTCATCACCATCAACATGTCTTCCCCAGAACGCCTCGATGCCTCTTCGCCATTGTTATTTGGAAGATGATCCGATGGGTTCTCTTAATGACGGTTCTAGTATAACTTACGTTTTGCTTCTCACAGAAGAGGGAGAATCATGACTATTACCGCTCAACGACAAAGGCAGCAATAAAGTATCAACACAATCTTGAAGCTTTTCTCTCTTCGTACTACGGTTTTTGTATGGTGTTAACTGTTGACGTGTTCCAGCACAGCCCCACCATTACGTAGACGCTCTCCCGTCTGTCTGGAAAAGACAGGGCTGCTAACGTTACTGTACTGTACCTAACCTCGAAGCCTGAAAGGAAAGTTTCCTACAGTACTGTACCTAAGGTAGGTAGGTAGTTAATTTACCTTAGCTTGCGTAGGCGGCAGAGGCGCTGTAGGTTACCTTATGCCAGGAAATTTCCGCCATGTCATGCCAAGCTTGGGCGGGCAATTTTAGGCAATCCGACGCCATCATCAACATTTCCATTTCTTGCTTGTGACATTTTTTCCCCCTCCCATAATTCTCCCTCAGCAGTTGATACCTAACGCCAACCCTCTATACCCTCTACCTGCGACCTGCGACCTAGTATCTAGGACCTGGAAACATCAACCATCCTCATCCTCCATCATGGTTGTCGATACCGCCTATTACGACACCCTGGGCGTCCAGCCCACAGCCACTGAGCTGGAAATCAAAAAGGCTTATCGCAAGATGGCTATTGTCCACCACCCAGGTTCGCTCAAGTGCCTTGCGTCCACCGCTTCATAGCATTTCATTTCATGCAAAGCTAACTATCTGCTACCTTGCAGATAAGAATCCTAATGACCCTACTGCCCACGAAAAGTTCCAGGCCATCGGTGAGGCCTACCAGGTTCTGTCCGATTCCGATTTACGCGCAGCCTACGATAAGTTCGGAAAGGACTCTGCGAGACCGCAGGAGGGCTTCGCCGATCCAGCCGAGTTCTTCAGCTCCATCTTCGGAGGCGAGGCCTTCGTGGACTGGATTGGTGAGATTAGTCTCATGAAGGACCTCACTGCGACCATGGATATCACCATGCAGGAGGAGGAGGAAGCTGCTGCCGCCGCACAAGCCGAGGAGGACTTCCCCGGAACTGAAGACGCCAAGAATGAGAGCCTTAAGGACCAAGAGAAGAAGGCAGAGGAGAAGACTGCTGCCGCTGCAGAGCAACAAGCCGGCGCACCACCCCCGCCTTATGCCGCCGCTTCTGTCAACGACGACAAGGAGACCAAACCCGTTTCGCCAGCCCCGCCCGCCGCGGGCCTCTCCGCCGACACTCCTCAGCGATCCGATGCCACATCGCCCGCCCCGTCGTCAAGCTCCCGTAGCCGAACTCAGATTCCTCTTCGACCTGCACTGATGGACAGGTCTCATGAGGACCTTCTCGATGCCGAGGGGTCCAAGGGCGAACTCACAGAGGAGGAGCTCAAGCACAAGGAGAAAAAGAAGGGTGGCATGACCAAGGAGCAGCGAGAGCAGCTGGCAGCATACGAGAAGGAGCGCGCCAGGATTCGCCAGGAGCGTGTTGATACCCTCGCCCGAAAGCTTCAAGACCGACTTAGCGTGTGGACAGAGACAGACAAGGGCTCCGACGTGACCAGGGCCTTCCAGGAGAAGATGCGTCTCGAGGTTGAAAACCTCAAGATGGAGTCATTCGGAATTGATATTCTGCACGCCATCGGTCAAACCTACGTCTCCAAGGCCTCAAGCTTGCTCCGCAGCCAAAAATTCTTTGGTATTGGCGGTTTCTTCAGCAGACTCCGCGACAAGGGCACCCTCGTCAAGGAGACATGGAACACCATCAGCAGCGCCATCGACGCTCAACAGACCATGGAGGATATGGCCAAGATGGAGGAGAAGGGTGGCGAGGACTGGACTGATGAGAAGCGTGCTGAGTACGAGAGGCGTGTAACTGGCAAGATTCTCACTGCCGCGTGGAGGGGGAGCAAGTTTGAGATCCAGAGCGTCCTGCGCGAGGTTTGCGACAGCATTCTGAACGACAAGAAGGTCCACCTTAACAAGCGACTTGAGCGCGCGCAGGCTCTGGTCCTCATTGGTGATGTCTTCATCCGGGTACGTTATAAAAACCTCGCTAATTTTAGAACACCGCTAATAATCAACAGGCTGAGCGATCTCCTGAAGAGGAGGGTGACTATCTCGTCTTCGAGCAGCTCGTCGCCGAGGCTGCCATGAAGAAGGACAAGGAGGAGGACCACAAGAAGAAGAAGGACCGCAAGTCTTTCCACGGCGGTAAGGACAAGGAACCCAAGGATAAGGAGGCCGCCTCGACCCCATAGGTTGAAGAGAAGTTTCTTGAGAAGTCGGTAAATGGTAGAGATGGGGCCGCATGGTAGGGTTTAAGGAAACCCGCCTGTCTGAGAACTTTGAAAATGGTGGTGGATAACTTGATGGACCTTTTGCTTGGTGGTTTGCATGACGGACTGGTGGATGATATATAGACGAGGACGACCGGCACTGATTTAGACATAACTTTCATGACGCTATTCCCCCCTTTATGAGATCTCACGGCTGGTTTTTGGTAGCTTCAATATGTTGCTTGTTCTAGTATATATTCACATTGTTCAGAGTTATGAAGGTGAGTTGAAGATCGGAGTCACATCCCCTGATATCCATTTCCTATATCTCGCAACTATTTGATTCCCTATCGCATACGATCTTGGAACTGAGCGTACCACCTCATCGGGAGCTCGAGCAGCGTTCCCAATATCAGGCTCTCTTTTGCAATTTCCTCCAATGATTCCATCTTTTCAACTCGCCAGGTTGGCGTGAAAACTTCTTCCGGGGGTATCTGTTATACATTGTATGTATCCAAAAGCAAACAAAAAAAGCACAAATCTCCGCGACAAATGAAAAAAAAAGGCCCAAATCTCTGAAGGGCGTATGTATAGGTAGTGATTGTCCAGGCTGACTTTTGGTGGTGGTGGTGCTACTTTTCGGGGGCGAGAAGATCGTTTGAGAGGTGGAATCGATGGAGCATATCAGCCGCTGGGTAGCAAAACGCAGTTGAAAGAAACAAAAGGGGCACAAAAATGATCGCTTGCTTGCCCAACGCCTTGTATGCATTCATGTGCTTTCCATTGACTTCGTAGATCTGATGTGATATTTCGTTGTGATGCCTTGAGGCTTGCCTGGTATGTAAAGACGAAAAGAAGGGAAAAGAAATTCGGTCTTGTAAGTTCTTTGCGACATCCTGGCCGCTTTTGGGTGTGTCGAGTATTGAGGTTAACAGTGAAGTTGAGGGTGATGTTGAGCAATATTAATTGCTGTCGGGTTGCAATTCGATGCCACTATCACGATCCTGGGATGTCTTCTCCCAAGGTAGAGGGGGCTCGAGCGCCGCACTACCAGGATCAGTTTCGATATCGTCAACGCCAGACAAGGCTTCGTCTTCGTCTTCATCTTCATCCCCTATCGCAGGGGCAAGAATGTGACCACCAAACTCAACATCCGTCACGCGGACCTTGTACTCCAGTGCCTTCTGACCCTCCTTGATGAGAACCTCGGTCCAGTTGAGACATCGCTTGATACTCTGATTGATCTTTTGAGTATCGACGAGGAACTCACGGTGCTTAGTCAAGTCGAGCTGGAGACGATCTTCATCTCGCTTTCGCCGTGACATGGCCTTTTCAATCGCTTTCTCGTCGTTAGGGTCGAGAGGGTCAGATGCTGAAACTGAATCCATCGATAAATCCGATTCATCTAGTGAGTCGTGCTCTTCGTCTTCCGATGGAGGTGCTGAATCATCCTCTTCGCTAAGATCTGAAAGACTGATAGGAGCATCGGTTAATGCTGCAGATGTCACTCGGCTAGAGGCCGCTGAAGCAACAGCAGAGAGACGGCCTGATCTCGATAGTCGTCGAAACCTGCGAATCTCAGCCTGCTGTTTCCGTAATTGTCTTTCTAGTGTTCGATTTATAGCTTCAAGGGAGGCATTGGTGATTTCCAGATCTTGGACCTTTCGTTCCCTTCGAGCATTGGCTACGAGGTCGTTCACGGGCTCCCCATGACTGGACTTGGTAGGACTCTGTAAGTCGGGCTGGGACCCCTCTTCTTTCGTTTCTCCTTCCTCTTCAATTTCCTCATCATCAATATCTTCAGCAATTTGGAGGATTGAGGCCATAGTCAAAGCTGGCTGGGCTGAGCCAGGGCTGGAAGGAGGTGAGCCATAATCAAATGGTCGTCGAGCCGGTGACATGGGCAGCCTAGGTGAGTGAGAATGGTCGAAATTGGGAACACTGCCAGCTCGTACATGGCCTCTCGGCTTTTTTGGCGCTGCATCGATGCTAACCCGCCTCTTGGAGGTGATAGTCGCTGGGGGAGCTAGTGGAGGTGGAGAAGCTATCTGAGGCGGTGACGCTACTTGCGGTCTGTTGGTGAGACCAGGTGCACCAGTATTCTTGAGGATGGAGGGAGTAGGTTGAGCGATCTTAACAGGAGAGTGTGGCCTTGAGGGTAGTGAGTGGTTTGATTGTTCGTTTGTTGAGCTGCTGGTGCTTGGACGCTTAGACTGTAATCTCGTAGTGGACGAGTTGGCTGAGGAAGGCTTTAGCTCGAGGTCGGCGCCATTGGCATAAAAGAACTTTGAGGATGAAGGCTCAGGTGCGGCGCTGAGGACTGGCGTAAAAGGCGCGGAGGTGGGAGGGCTGGTTGCCTTTTTATATTCAGAACTGGCTTTACTCGCCGGAAAGTAGGTAGGCTTTTGGGAGCCCAACGAGGGACGGCCGGATGATTGTGATAAAGCTGGAGCATCGCTGGCGCGAAAGAACTTGGCGTCCAGGTCTGCCGGGGACTCAGCTCGAGATAACGACTGCCTTCCTGTAGAGTTCAAAGAGGCTCGAGGATCCCATCCATCTCGTTCCAGATTTGGGGTGCCATTGGGTGTCGAACTATTGCTGTTATTGCGGCCTTGTCGACTGCCAGATCGAGGAGTCACTGCACTCTCGTCTCGGTGAGATGCACCAGTGGCCAATCCGTGAGTCGATCTTCGAACCAGCGGAGGTGCACCTAATGTCGGACCTTTTGCTGTCGAGGCAATCTTGGGCGTCAGGGGCGCACGTCCGACCGGTTTTGCTGCTGCTGCACTGAGCTGCGGGGGCTTGTGTCTTGTGTCGCTAGGGGCCATCTTGGAGGTAGAAGGAGCGGAACTCGACGAGGTAGAGCGAGTCGGGGGAATTGTAGCGGTTACTGAAAGAACATGTTGTTTATGTGTGTCGTGGAAGCCAAGGGATGGCGTCGTGCGAGTGCTGGAGGATATAGTGCTTCCGGCCGAGGGGAATCGGGGACGAGCCTGAGCCTGACTCTGAGCCTGACCTGGAGTAGGGGTCCTGGATCGAGTCTTTGAGAGAGGTTTAGACGAGGTTACTAGTTTGGCGTTTGCGGTGGAGGTAGCGGAGCGGCGAATATGAGGCTGAGAGCCTGAGAGACCTGGTGATGTAGGACGAGGAGATGACGAGTTGATGGTGTTTAGAGTGCGCATCCTGTCCACGAGTTGGGTTGTCGGAATGAGCCTCGACTGCTGGCTCAGGCTGATATGACTGGTGGCGGGACGGAGCGGTGAGCTCTCATTGGCTGTGTGTTCAGGCAGTAACAGAAAAGGTTAAGGGGAGTTCCAGTGAGCAATGCGCTGTAGTGCCAATGTTACAGCGCTGCTGATCACTAAAATGCTAGTGGTTTCTAGCTAATTTTGGCGTCCAGTCTCAGTGTCGAGGTGACCGCATCAAAGTAAACAAACCTAACACTTGGACGACGGGAGACAAGAGACAAGAGGCGGTGGGGTCGAGTGTTGGATAGATGAAGTGGCTTGACGTGTAGAAGCGGGGGATGTCTTTCTTTTTCTTGTATTTTGCTGCAGGTGAAAAAGAGTACCGGTATCCAATTGTGTCGTTCACGGCGGGTACGAGAGATAATTCACCATCAATAAAGTAAAAAAACAGGTCGTCACGGATGAATGAATTGCAGGAGGATGATATGAGTCAGGGGAGAAAGAGACGAAGGGAGAGGCGAGAAAAGAGAAGCACAAACACGAAAATAGACGAGAAATGCTAGGGATAATACAGTACAGTACCCAGACATAGAAACTAGCGGGATGAACGGATCGTGGTCATTCATTCATGGGCATGAGCCATGAGGTGGTGACGGACATGGTCCATGGGCAGGATGGAACCATCCCTGCTCCAATGTCTTGCTTTTTGACCTCTCTTTAATGTTTGATCATGCCTCACAGTATGTTTACTTTTCTATGACTTTAAAATGGACATGTCATGCTACAGAGTCGAGTGTGGCATGTCTTTCAATTGAGGTATTTGACTGGTTGTCTCAGTCACGAAACATGCGTGGCGGTCTAGATCAGATATGATAAGATGCACACTCAATTGTTTATTTCCAAGTGTGCGTTCTCTCTAGTACATACATCCCTACTCTGTACTCACTGTCATAAATAGACTTATTCAATGTATTCAGCAGTAATAAATTCCCCTTTTTTCCGTTCAATGGATCATTACCATCCACCGCTTATTACATTTTATGCCAACTGAACTCACAGATCATCAAATGCCCCTTGCTCCTCGCTATTCATCTGGACCTACCCAAGTCCCCTGGCCCCTGCAAAATATGCCAGCTTTTTCTCCGACGATCACTAACTGAGCTTCCAAAATGCTTGTGGCATGACCATAGTTGACGCAACCGCCGGTCGGTTTAAACCTTATTATTACCGTAATATCATGTTTCATGCTCTAATATTGACATTTGAAAACTGGTATATCAGTAAAAGGTGTAGTAGGACGGAAAGAAGGAGTTGGAGTATTGATACGATAAGCTCACAGTAGAGTTATTGCAGAATCCGTCTAGAATTATTCTAGTTTTCCCCAGTATAATAATTGTTCATTCACATGAAAATCGGGGTTTGTATCCGTACCAAGGCGGATAAGAAACAGCCAATCAGCAACACCCTCTTAAGGCTCTAGGTAGCTCTAGTTTCGGCGTTTCAGCTCCAGCTCTGATTTTCTTTGTCCGCCGCTGACAAAAGCAAATCAATTAACTTGGAGGCGCATGCGAAGTGGCTCGATGATTCTGCAATAACCATTCCACAACCCACTCCCGACCTTCCTCTCGCCAATCGACCCCAACTCTCAAAGTCACCTGGGGGAAACTTTCTTTTCCTCTCTCGTGTTTCACTCTTTTTTGTTTCTCTCTGTGTCGTCATGGGCTTCATCGGCATCTCGCTCATCGTAGCCTCTGTCGTCTGGGTCTTTGTTCGTCCGCCATCATGGATGCCAGAGCCGCTGCAGATCCTCCTTCGCTGGAGGCCCAGCTCTCCAGCTGTCAAATCTAAGGATGAGGCTGAGACTGAAGCTGATGATTCTGATCCTGGACCCCGTATCATGGTGTCGGATCACGAGGCGGAACCGGGCACTGGACTCCGGGCTCGTCCGGCCGATAACCGTACCACACGAGACAATGACCAGCATCGAGACCTAGGAAAGGCTACCACTACTGCGATCGATGCCTCGGCCTCCTCGTTGAAGAGCGCCAAGAACGATGCCTCATTCATGCCACCGCCTCCTTCACCAAAGATTGCGCCTCCAACCCCGACCATCGCCGAACCCGACGAACAAACAACTCCCAAGGCTGTCACCTCAGACCCTCCCTCGATACCCGTCCCCAGCTTCAGCCTCGATAATGCTCCTATTGCGCCGAGCTCCCACCCCGCTCCACGACGGAACCCCACAGCGCCGGGCCCCGCTCCCGTTCCCTCTCTCGGCGCTCCGTCCTCCATGATGCCCCCGCCTCCACCTCCCGGACGTCTTCCTCCTCCAACATCCTCAGCTAGCCCAGCGGCTGGTCGCCTGCCATCACTCTCCCAGTTCCCTGCCGTAAACTCACCCCAACGAGCTCGTGGCCCTGTTCCGAATCGAGGTCCTCCGTCATCAGGTGGCCTGGCACCACCGCCAACACACTCTTCTAAGCCCAATAAGCCTAGTCGCAAGGTCCTCCTTACCCCAGGTCACTCTCCTCTCGACTGGGCTCGCATATCTGGGCCAAATGCCGACCTCCGTGGTGTTGAGCCCCAAACATCATACTTGCGCGTTACTCCGTCTATGTTGAAACGCATGACGGGGCGTAAGGGCAAAGATGCCTGGATGGCGCTCAATGGCAAGGTGTATAATGTCACGCCATATGCCGACTTTCATCCTGGTGGTGTACCTGAGCTGATGCGCGGTGCTGGTCGTGACGGCACCAGGCTGTTTGGCGAGATCCATCCTTGGGTGAACTACGAGACTATGCTGTCTGCCTGTCTCGTAGGTCTCCTAGTTGAAGAGTCCGAGGGTGTTGAGAATCAGATGGATAAGATGGATTAGACCATCGTTTTGAAGAGATGGCATAGATCATAGAGACACAAGGCCTGCTGGTGGAATTCGTGATATAAGGAAATATTTTACATGTATGAGACCATACTGTTTGCGCCATAGATGCTCCTTTTGGAACACATAGATGTACATTAGCTAGAAAGATACCCCACAGAGACTGGCCTTTACCGTCTCTTTCCAAATCGAAACTTGAGCTCATCATCACTATCATCACTGTCCGCAACTTCCACAGCCCTTCTCGCCGGGCGAGTCCGCTTCGGAGGCTGCTGTCCAGCAGCAGGTTCTTCCGCAGCTCGTTTACTTCCCTGGCTTGTATTTCGGGATGATTGACTCTTTGTCTTGGCTTGAGACTGCGACTGTGACGCCGCCCCTCGTGTTCGCGTTGCTGGTGCTGAAGGTTGCGAGACCTGGTTACTGTCCTCGTCGCTGCTGTCGGATAGGACAGTAGCATATGCTCTTTTATGGCTGCGTGCTGAAGCTGAAGGTGCTGGTGGTGCTGAAGGTTGCGACTCTGTTGCAGGGGGCTGACTTGGATTCCTCTTTCTCCGGTCCGTCTCCTCATCTTCGAGCCAGTAATCGTCGCCAACGCCGAACTCCTTTGTCTTGACCTGCGTCAGGGGCACGATTGTCCTCGCCGGTTGTCGTCCTGTCGCCTCTCCTCGTTGTCTGAACTTCTTGAAGTTTTTCACCCCGTTCCATTTAGGGTTCCATCGTCCATCCCGAATGTCTTGCTCTCGGGTTCGGCCGTTGCTTGGCTGCCGTACTTCCATCTCCTCGACTATGTTGAGTCTTCGAATCTCGGAGAGATCAACATCGTCAGGTAGATTTGCCAAATCTTCCTTTTCAGCTCGGGCACGGGCTTCCTCTTGCTCTCTGTTTTGTGCAGCGATTGCAAGGATATCGAATTCTTTCTTGATCTTCTTCTTTGGCTCTGGAACTGTCTCGACCTTTTGAGTTTCCATTTGCTCTGTTGGTTCTTCCAAATCTTCGCCTCTTTCTATCCGTTGACGCTTGAACCTCTCCGCGGCAGTTGTCATGCCATCCATGAGATCATCTTCTGGCAATGGCGAAGCTCGCCTCTTCCTTTGCGAAGACCTGGTATTACTGGATGGCTGCGGCTCTTGGGGGGCATCCGGTTCTTGGGATACGAATAACCCGTCTTCCTCTCTTGGCGCTTGCGTTGCGGCTAGCGTCGCAGCCTGGGTTGCGGGTTGATGTACAAGAGCCGATGTCACAGGGGTATCATCCATATCCACATCGTCATCGTCATCAAAACCAGCGAATCGTCTCTTGACAGTTCTCCTAGTTCGCCCTCGACGAGGAGCAGGTTGTGACTCTTCAGCCGATTGTGAGGTCTGAACTTGTGTCGCTGGATGTTGTGTTCCGTTCGCCACTTCGGGTTCGTGGTGAGTGCGGTGTTGCTCCTGTGTATTCTGTACAGACTCAACCTCAAGAGGCCGTCGTAGGATACTCGCATCTTTGATGAGGATTGCCTCCAGAAACTCACTCTGCTCAATGGGACGATGATCCAGTCTCAAAGATACAGATCTGAAAAACTCAACGTACCAATCGACTGAGCCTCCTTTGGAGGGAACGAATCGTACCACTACCACGCCTTTACCCTCGCTGCCGTCATTAAAAGCACCGAGGCCCTTTTCGCCGGCGACACTTTTGACATATTGAACAAAATCATCGACTGAGGTTTCTTCGGATACAACATTGCGTAGCAACGCCTTGCCGCCGCCATTCGTAACGGGTGCTAGCAGATTGTTGTATTGGACATTGTCGTAGAAAATGAAGGTGTAGCCTTCAAAAATGTCGTGTCTTCCTGAATCTGGAGCATAGGTTGAGTCAGGGTGTTGTACAGGCTCGCCACCTCTCGGAGGTAAATGCTCCATAGCATCAGGCCAGTTTTGATTAAAGTCCTGCTCCAGAGGACTCAGATCAGTGATCTCAGCCCCTTCTGGTAAGCCTCCGGCTTCTACCACAGCATCGAGGAAAGTCTCCGTTACTATGTGTTTCCCATTAATCAGGGCTTGAAGTCCTTTGGCCGTATTTCGCTTTTTCGAGACAACGTGTGTAGTCGAGGTAGCATATTCTGTCACAAGCTTGATGTCAAGTTGTTCAAATCTTTCTTGAAGTGTAGTCAGAGGATCCGTTTGTAGGTCCTTGCTGGTGAACGAGAATGCAAAGACGACCGGCTCCCAAGTGATGCTGGGGATTATAAGCGGCATTATAAGAGACCGGATGAAAGGGCTTACCTGAATTTGTTTGGACATTTCCCCATGGTAAACTCAGCCTTGTCCCCCTGGACCACCTTTTTCTTGCCCTTGATCTTTTCTCCATTGACGACTGTGCCTATTTTCGTCGCCAAGTCTTCGATTGCGAGCGTGGAGCGGCTGGTGGGATTGTGCGCTTGGCCTTTCTCAACGGGGCTGATGGTGATGGTAAGGTGCTTGCGCGAGATGGTATTGTGTGATATCGCCAATTGGCCGGCTAAATTATCAACATGAGCTTCAGATCCTCCACTTGGGTATTGTTTTCTTACGCTCTGCAGCTGTTCGGCCAAATAGGTAGGTTTTCCCTGGTCGCAACCACAGCCTTCGGCCTACGGATGATTAGCAATATCCACGGCTCAAGAGTCGAATACTTACCATCAAAGGCCTCTGAATTCTCCAAGATCCACATCTCCAGCCGCCAAGTACGACGCGAGGTCGTTCACGATTCCATAAAAGTATTGGTGAAGCTGGAAGTTATGACGTGAGGTTGAGATCGCGAATCTTGCGGGGCTAGAGACGCGTTCCGGCCATCCTTTCGCGACGCCAGATCACGTGCCTACCCTGATCTTACTCAGACGTCCCAGTCTAAGGATGAACAAAGAACTAATTTTGAATGTACCTTTGTTTGTTCTAGATTGTTAATTAAAAATGGCCAGTTCAAATTGTTGAGCGGTGTGTAGACAAAAAATCGTTGTGTTGTTCGAGTTTTTGTCCCTTATACCATTTGAGTTGAAGGTCATGTCGCTTTTAGTATTTAATATGTAATCAGGATATGGGTGTGAGTTTCCCGTCTCCCGAGAATAACTGAGCCTGTATTAAGATATATTTATATGAGTCTCCTAACATGGTTCAGTGTTATACCAAGCCGCCAGTTGGCGCTCCCTATACCACTGGAGGGTGATAATGGTTGTATTACGCCAACCCTATAAAATACCTAGGTAACTAGACTCCCAATGCCATCAAGCAGCTCTTGAGAGTACATTGCTCTTACCTGCCAATCAAAAGTACGACTTGAAACACAGTAGTACTTTGTGCAAAGGAGTCAGAGGCGGTTGTCACTGCAGAGTTATGGGGAAGAAATGCCTGGGTACAATTTAAAGGTAAGTAATCATACCTAGTTACAATAACTCCCCCCCACCAATGCTAAAAATTCTGTCGTTTTCATGAGGTTGTTGTCAACTTGTTCACCCCAAACTCTACTAGTCTTCAGTCATCCCAAGCATATAAGTACAAGTCATTTCGTCCTCACACTAACAAAGCTCAACTTAGGTACTTCATTCTGTGTCATTTATGAATATCTCTCTGGAGTTCTTTTACTCACTAGTTCGTAGAAACGGTACATGAGCTGCATCGGATATGGTGGCAGTTCACGTTCATGCACCTGACACATGTGGCCCAGTCCCAGCTTTGATGGCACTGGCACTATTAACTAATAGTTAGCTTCAGTAAATATTTGTTAGTAATTTTATTATTATAATGACTTGCACATTTCCAATAATAAGTTGGTGATTCGGGTGCCATATTTGGCTAAAGTATTCGTATCATATGATCAATAGATTATTGGACGCCCACCAAGAGTTCGAGTATATCGTATATCTTTGGTATTGGTGAATGGCTTACACCCTTTTCCGAGCTCCAGAACGGGCCCGAAGCTCGAGCTTTATTCCGATGCGGCTCTGCGGTCGACTGACACTCCAGGCTCGGCGATACCGCGAAGGATGCAACCCAATGCCGGGTAAGGTACCAATGAGAGCTCTCATTTGCCAGGAGACTTGATAGCTTAACTTTTAGCCGGGTCCTCCATTATTAGTGTATATTTGACGTCAATGTCGTGTTTGGGGGCCAAAGTGGAATACTGTTGACGACTGGTGATAGCTTTGAACCCTGGCATATCAGGAGCACAGTGGCCTCATGCTATGTATGCTGCCTAACAGAATGAGTCACTCTCTCTTACAGACTGCTACCTGATAAGAACTGGGTGATATATTTGAGCTCGTCATATGTTGTTTGTGTGCGTTACATCGGGCTCCTCTAACGTGAACTGCTGAAGACACGAGACTTGCAACAAAGACGTTGAAGGCGTACACCAACAGCACCTGACACGGCAAGTCAAACTAAGGGCCCCTTTACCTTAGAATGATGTATATTAATTCCTACTACCATTACAGGAGCCCATAAGACTCAAGCTGGTTACTAAGTGTGATATGTTTTGTGGCCATGTAGTGCACTCGTTATAATCTGCTGCCGCAGTAATAGTTGACTCAATATCCACTGTAAGCCGATCCCGCTTATAGAATATACAAGTGGGTAGATTATTGTCAATCTGTTTTTTAATACTAGTATTTACCGTTGAATTTGTGTGTAAAGCAGTACTAAGCTCTAATAATTGACAATATTTGCCCGTATACCCAACGCTACAGTGCCGCCCTTTGCTCCGCATATATGTTTGCATGTAAATACATAAACGATGAGACATTTTTACTTGAGTACAAATGCAAGTGCCCTAAACCTTGCCGAACTTATAGCATTCGGCCACCATCTTCTTCCTGCCAACTCGCCTACTCTTGATGCTGATAGCACCGCTGGCATGTGACCTAACCCGACTGATTTCCTCTGGATCATGATTCGTAGCACGGGATATCTCAGCAAGTTCACCAATCTTCCATCCACGAAGGAAGAACAGGCACAGTCCTGCAGTGATGTACATGATGCCGACGAAGATCTGCGCCCCGATGTACTTTCCAGTACCTGCGACGATTTGCAGAGCAATTGGTGTGCTGAAAGTACAAGGCAAGCTGATAACGAGCCAAGTCAGATTCAATGCAGAGGGGACATCAGCAAGGCCAACTACCTCGGCCGTGACGGGAGCAACTGTTGCCCAGTAAGTTCCGGCCATACCACCTCCCACGATGGTAAAGAAGAGCAGTAGTCCATAAGATTTGGCGTTGATCCAGATAGCAAAGACGAGAATTGCAGCTAGCCAGGTAGTCGCACACGCCATGTTGATTCGTCCCGTGCGGTCGCTGAAGTATCCGATAAAAGGACGACCAAGAGCCTGACCCAAGTTGAAGATGGCGCTGACCATGGCTGCTTCAGAGGCACCGAGGCCGATAAAGTTGGCATAGTTTGCCAAGCTGAAGATGAGGACAACGTATCCCAACATGCTAAACCATCCGTAACCGAGAAGCAGGATAAACTCTGCGCGTTTGAAGAGCCCAAGGTCGAAGGGGACTTGACGAGAGCCGATGATCTTGTTGCGGTCCTTGACGAGGATAGTGCAGATGATGTTGACAACGAAGACAAGTATGCCAAGAATCCTATAAGCCCATGCAAGACTGATATTTCGGATGATTGCTCCAGCCGCCAAGGAGTATAACAAGCCACCAAGGCCCGAACCAGCAGCACTGATGCCATTTGCTAAAGACCGACGAGTGGTAAACCATTGAGGGACAATACCGACACTCGGGACGAAAAGGAAACCCATTCCCAGACCGAATAGAACGCCCTGTGTAAGAAACAGATGCCATATCTTGTAGGCAAAGCTGGCGCATATCAAACTAGCGGTCTCCATAATAATACCAGCAAACAGAGTGGGTTTCGTGCCAAATTCGCGGACGCAGACAGTAGCAAGAGGGGAGACAAGCATGGCACAAGCGATACTCATAGATCCGACAAAGGCGTAGTGAAGGGATGTCGCACCAGGGAACGTGTTGTTTGTGATGAAATGGGCGAGAAAGACGCCGTAACTCGAGTTAAGACCCCATGTATGAGCGTTGATAGTCGCTATACAGGCTGTGCATACCCATCCGTAGCCTCCATTAGGGGGCGGAGGTATAACATCGGTTCGAGGAGGAAACATATCACCATTATCCTTCTCCCCGGTCGAAATCTGCTGCTGAACCTCGTTTGCTGGAGTGATGACATCGCCTTCTTCGGTAGTGGTGGTGTCTGAGCTCCTCCGAACCGAACCCGTCTCCGGCTCCGGGCCCATATCCGGGGATCTGGATGCCTTCTTCTCGTCGGCTCCCATATTTGAGGTCAATTGAGGGGACGATATGATGACTGGAGAAAAGATGGAGGAGTCATGATTAGAAAATTTGGTCGACCAAAAGGGATCAAGTGGTTCTTAATACCCCGGCTTAGAGGACTAACGTTAAAGGACCCTCTGGGGGGCATCTCCGACAACCGGATATGGTGTCCGGGGATAAGACGGGTCCAGTTTTGATGCGTGTTGGCTTCGGCTGGCTGCTTACAACCATGCGGGGGCTTAAGCCATTTTGCCTAGGTCCAAACTCTTGACGACTTTACTACGAGACAATTGAATGCAAGTCATTACAAACACTGCCGAGAGCCAATGACTTTACCTTAAAAATTTCCAAGATTGAGTCTCCTTTTGGCTTCCATATACGGTCAACGGCCATGACAAAGCAAAAGGAAAAAGAAACAAAATAAGATTTCGGCCTGGGGATAAAGCGGGGGAAATGCATCCAATCTCGGTCGATCTCTTTTTATCTGATCGGCTAATACCCGTTCCGCTCCCACTTCCGCATTTCCACCCGCCTTTTCCTTTCCTGTTGAGTTTCCTTGTGACTCTTCATAGGGTAATGCATGTACTTAACAGCAAGATGTCGGCAAAACACTACGGTATTTTCTGCTTACCAATGCTAGAATTCTTTGCAGTTTGTACCATTATGTGTGTCATAGGGGCGCCAAGCTTCAGCTTTGTTCATATATGATGCCGAGGTATACAATGGAACTCCTCATGGATTATATTCATTTGGAAAGCAATACTCACTTTGCTGATAGTATGCCTACTTACCGTGTTGTATTAACGCCTTTCTGAGCTATCCGAACCCATAAGACACATTCTTTTGCTATTAAAGGGTCCCAATGATGCTCTTTGGACTGGCCTAGAGTCTCATTGTGCCTAACCTGTACCTATATGCTTGGTGTATAGCAAATTGTTGGTGTAGGCAGCTATATGCACTGCAATTTTAACCCACAGCAAGGGCCCAACTTAGAACATGCTGACTTTGCGAATCATACTCCAGAGAAAAAATGTGAATTCTATATTGAACCATGGGCAATATGAATAAATGGGCCATTGACGTAAACTGGCGGCCTGTCACTTGCATATCTTCACTTGAGCCGTGGTACTAATATCTCATAGAGCCTGAAACTACCACTACAAAGAATACCATGAACAAAACATGTGTTCTGGTTTTTGGGTTTAGGCCTACGAATATTAGCGGATGGAACAGCCTTGCACAGTGACTTATGATAGTTGTTCCACGACATCTTTCTGGCCGGGACAGAACAATGCTTTGTTATAGAGAAGCATCACCCGAATTCACCAGGACCACGAATCCTATAAATCTCCCTCTATTCCCTTTCTAACCGAAGAAACCCAAATGCTGCAGCAATCTTCTCTGATTGCTTTCATCGCCAGTATCTACACCTTTCGACCAAACCAAACAAGAACGAAAAACAGCAAACAACGCCTGCCCAACATGTTAGGCAACCTCAATATCCCTACTTCAGTCGTCCTCGCCTCCTCTCTCACCATCCTCGCCCTCGTCACTGGCCTACGACTCTATAGATACTCCAAGCTCCGAAAGGGAAATGAGCAATACAAGTGTGCCCGTCCACGAGCGGTCATACACAATGACTTCTCAGTCATTCTTCCGGTCATTTACCCAAATGATCCCAGCCTTGAGGTCTGCGTCCGCAAGATTCTTGAAAACTATCCTGTGAACCTCTACATTGTTGCTGTTGGCACCGAGTCCCAGTTCCTGTTGGATAACAAACTGGACGTTTTTCGAAGAGTCTATTACAATACGCAGCTCCATATTGGTACCGTGAATAGTGCTAACAAACGTCGCCAGATCGCTCACGCTTTACCTTGCATCACTACCGCTTTCACCATCGTAACCGATCAAGGCATCCACTGGCCTGCAGATTTCCTCGAGTCAGTTCTTGTTCCCTTCACCAATCGCAAGGTTGGTGCTGTCACAGTTCCTAAGATCGTGCGCAAACCAGATGGTTTCTGGGGTTCATTCCAGGCATGTATTTTCTCATGCTATTACAGTCTCTTAGCCCACGAGAACCAATGCATCAACGGGCTAGATTCGTCAGCCTTTTTTGACAACTCGCCGGTGGCGTTTCGCACTCACTTCTCTACCGAGCTGAGATTCAAGCAACAATTTGAGAACGACCCTTGCTTGAATAGATGGTCTGGCATTCACAAAGCAGACGAGCATCTTTTCTTCAATCGATACTTTCTTCAGGCAGATTGTGATGACGAGGCAGCCTGTCTTGTTGTTTTTCAAGACACAGTGGAGGCGACCGTTCAAGTTGATAGAAAGTCTATCATCGGGTTCCTGGCTGAGTATCTTCGCACGACTCGGAACAAGTGGCGTCTCAGCCGGTCGATGATTAAGCGCGATGAGCGTAAAAGGTATCCCCATGCGTTTAGACTTATGTGGTTAAACAGCTTTGTCTCCTTCGCCCTGGTCAACGATTTCATCATCTATGTGTTGTTGTATATCAGCTTTCACATCCCTTATGCATTCATTGCCTGGATTGCCGCCGCACAGTTTACCCTCGGTTATCAGCTCATCGTGGGTTTGCACGTGGCACTGCGTGTGCGTCGCAGTGGCGGTAAGTACAGAAACCTCATGATATTCATGTCCCTGGCAGCGAGTTTCCCAGCTCTGTATATTCTGGAGCTGTTTAAAATTATGGCACTCCTTACCGCATGGAAGGCGGATGTTGAAAAGCCCAAGCAGCTGGATCTGGAGCAGCAAGGGGAGGGACACGAACTGCCTCCCTGGGTTATCGGGCGAGTTGAGGACCAGGCGCAACGAATGGAAATGCGTGATGAGCCTTCTTGGATCAGAGGCTTCGATGAACGGCGATACTCTCCGCCGCCATATGACATGGATCATCACAGCTTTATTGGCATTGCTGAATAGGCAGGGTCCGTAGAGGCAAGGTAATTGTGGGTAGGTAGGTATTCCAGTAGTCACTTGTGATCGCGGGTTCATGCCGTACACTAACGCAAATGTTCATGAATGAGACAATTACTATTATCATTGTTTTCAGTATATGACCACTCAAATGTAAGTATGCTTTTTTTCATCAGTACTATCACAAGACTCTGGACGTGGGGCTAGGGGTTGTGTATCCTATGTAGTGAAAGGCACCCAGAAAATGTGCAACAATATGGAACTTAGAACGTACACTATGTTATTATGGGAAACGGTAGTAGTATTGTTGTTCTTCTACTCTTCACACTTCGAGGTTGCAGTGATATACACGGTAACCCTTCAAGCCAATACGCACCACTTTGACCACGCAGTGAATTTGCCCCTGAGTGGAGTTCGGATATGGCGGCAAGTGTCATGGCTCAGTTAGAGATAAGATCTAGATCTATCATAAACTTATCCTCAGATTCAGTCTGGGGAATGTTTGTGGGGATAGACTCATGGGCATGTCTGTGCTTGCAGATGGGGAATCAGTCTCCAGCCTTAGATTGAGTGGTATGATTGCGGGACTGAACTGATAGCTGTTTTCCCAAAAAGAATAAGCAAGTCTTAGAGTTTGGCTTCCCGTAGTTTGTAGCTAAAAGTAGCAGTTTGGTAGATTGGTGGGAGCGTTATGAGAGTAGTACAACACCAAGAACTACGCAGTTATGACAGTCAAACAGTAGTGACATTTAAAGTTATTAGCTGGCTTTGATTGCAGAGGATTAGCTTCACTGAAACTATGTTGTCTAGACCTTTTTCAATAGGGATTGCTTGGTCTCGGGGCAAACACATAATACGACAAATACGCCTCTTGACACGCATATGCGCCACGATCTTATACGTGACTTGAACGAAGCGATATAGCAGACAGTATTTATAAAGAAACTTTAAGAATACTGGATGTAGCTGTGCCTTCTGGGACACTGGCATGGCATGGGAGTATGTTGATAACACCCAAATAGTCCGAGATATTGTCTCAATTACTCTAGCTTCTGGCAAAGTCAACACCAGGACAAAACCGCGGGGCCCTGACAAGGACACGATCTGGTAACGCAGGGTTCCTCAGAAAGAAGCCTCAAGTGCGGGTTCTGGCGTGCGTGAGCGAGTGACTTGCTCTCTGCCAAACATAGAACAAAGGCTGCAGTATTGAAAGGGGTCTCCTGGAGATGAAGACGGCGGCCTCGCTCAAGTACTTTCGAACCCAACATGATCAAAAGGTGGCGAAGACACTTCAAATGGTATCTCGCGTAGGTCAAGATGGCTTGCTCAACCCGGCTCCCCCGGATATCCTCCTATCACCAAAATAGGGAAATCTTTTACCGAGTTCAAGGAGTTTAACCTGAACGAGAGCAGACCAGAACAGAACCGAGGTTATGCTGACAAGATGTTATTCGTATCGTTCAATGTCTCCAAGTCACGTTGCATCGTGATAGTAGAGATTCTCAACAAATATCAACATCTACCACCCGGAGGAAAGGAAGTTTGCTAGAATGGGATATGAAAACTCTTTCATCCCATTCATTGCTCCATCGTGGAGTAACAGGACAACACAACCGAGGATAACTCAAGCACCAGTCAACGGAAATGTCTGCCTCAGTATCCGTAAGCCAGGGGTAATAGTTACAGTGGACACACAAAGGGCACTGCATAGAGAGATATTTAGCACCAATGATCACGATGTATAGCCAGTGGTGAGAACACTCGGCCTCTCACCCACGAGTGCATTGATGCATACGACTCTCAGATTGGTCACGGGTATTGAAAGCCGATATGCGACCAAGAGGTGTCTGTAACAAACAGTACCGTACCGTACTGTACAGTTCAATTTGATGAGCGGCAGCAGATCTGATCCTTGTCTAGTTCCTTGGCCCTCGCGGCTCTTCTGTCTTGGCTGTCGTAACGTGGCCTGTGCTTTGTTCTGTCAGAGATTGATGAGCGATGAGAAGCAGGGGTTTTGGTGTTAGAGAAAGGTGTGATGGGGGAAACAAATTTCGTCGCTGGGCTGCCTCTGCAGCATCTCGACGTGGTAGTATGTATACTGTTCTTGTTCTTCGGTCTGTGGTAGAGACAAAGGCTATGTTGTTGTTCAACTTCGGATCCGCAATTCGATTTATGACAAAGCCAGCACATTAGGGTAACAATGGGCATCCTCAAAATGGCTTCGGGGTCTCGGACAGAGCGAAAAGGTGGTATTTCCGCCGGCGGAATTTGAAGGTGGAGAGACCAGGCAGTGGGATAATAGAGAGCGGATCCTCACTCATACGATCAAGGATGATGGTGGGACCCGTCAGGTTATGATGATGGGGGGCAAACAAATTCGACTCTGTTCTCCATTTTCATTCTCCATTCTCCGTTGAAGCCGGTGGTAGTTGTGCGGTGTAGACTCAAAGCGAGATTTGCAGTAATTCTCTCTCCATCTCATGGTTTTTGTTGATTGGAGATGACAATGAACACTCAGTACCTTAGTGAGGAGTCACTAAAGTTGTACAGTTGGGGGGCACCCGTGGCGTCATCGTGTTCCTGCACCACGTTGAGCCCCCTGAAAGACAACGCCACGCACCAGGAAGATCCCTGCACTAATTGCTTCTGGAAAACAGTCTGAAGGTCGCTGATGCAGTGGACGGGACGCCTTTAACCTGCAGAAAGAGGCGTAAAACTGAGTCATAAGCTGTTCACAACAGGTACTTATCAGCTTATTAACGACTCAGTCTCATAATGAGAGTGATAATCACCAAAAATCTCTGTCGACCCAACCCTTCACTTCGGTTACTCCAAAAGAGCCGCCTACCGGATGCCGAAACGCTATCAGCACCCCTGAACAGGAGGCTCAAAAAATGGGTTCTAATTTGGGTCCATCATTCGATGTGATAACAATAACAGACAGTACCCGTCTTGTAGCCGACTGACAACCGAGGATAAATGATAAATGTCGACCTGGTTTTCCTCATTAACCAGGCGTGCCCTCCGAAGAATTAGGTTTGGAATTATTGCCAAACGGCCCTTTTCTCCTCCTCTCTCGTGTTTTCCTCATGAGCTAGCTTGGAATGTTATGTTATTGATCGGAGGATAAGCCTCGAGAGGCGACTGCCGACGTTATTTAGCTTGGCGAAGTACACCACCATTTCCTAGGTTTGGGGGTGCACTTCATTGTGTGTGTTGAATGCAAGCCATTGCGGTTCATGGTTGGGGTTTCAGTTGGAGGAAGGCTTTTCACGATGCATCGGATCGGGTCTTGGCTCTTTTACTCACTATTCCCGTCGGTGTTGTTCTCCAATTCCAATTACCTACCCATGAGGAGAACCCTACCACCTGAGGTCAGGCCTTTTGGAGAAATTTTAGGCCTTGGCGGTTGTCATAACGAAACGCTACTGTATCCTCCTACTGCGTACGTAGTAGTATACCTATGTCACGGTGATTTCATGATCGTAGCCTCACTCTTGGCTTGATGCTTTGTAGACAGTTACTCGAGCCAACTTAACACCTCTTTAACTGCACAACTGCATAACCGACCCTTCACAACTGTATATCCACGGATAACTCGGCGTGAGATAAACTGGGTCTTTTGCCTCTCCTTCGAAGCAGTGACGAAAGTGATGCTGCTCAGGCCCACCCCTCGGCCATCGTCCAGAGTTCTCCTCCTCAGCGTTATCGCGCCCTGGTTAAGGGTTTCTGGGGAAAGGAAACAATCGGATCTTGACCCCAGAGTCTCCCCCAGATTCTTTAATTCAAGTTTAAATCTCCAGATTTTGGTGTTTTTCTTTCTTTTCTGGTTCTGTGCATTTCAAGATTTTGAAATGCGGGTTGAGTCTAAGTGATGCATGCTGTCATGGGCGTGTGTATTGTATATCCCACCACCACTTGATTAACACACCCCTGCTCGATTTCTCCAATTCTTAGTGAGAATACCCCTCACAACCACGCCCTTGGCTTTTTTTTCTTTCTCTTGTGTTGCATCTCGGCCGCAGCCGTCGGGGGAAAAAGTATTCTTGTGCACCATTCTTGGCTGTGATTGTACCCCTGCCGCCAACAAAGAGGTTGCCGACCCTCCAGCTTCGAAGAGACTTTGCATCATGGTCTGTAACTAAAATTCTTTAGTAGATTTTCCATGTGCTGTGAAATGTCAACTATATCCTAAAATATGGACCCGTAGGCTAGATCATCACCACTAGGAGACGCTAGGTCGTGGCTCTCCACGTTTTCACCGTGAGGCGGCTTGGTTGATCGCCCTGAATTTTGAGCGTAACTTTTGCTCTATTCTTGAGGTTGTTTCAACGAGATTGGATTTATGAGACATGTCTATAGGTTCTGAGCTGCGGAGAGGACTCTCCGCCTATAATGAGTGCTGCACTCGTTCACAAGGACATAGTGTTTGCAAAGGTCACTCTTCACGCCTGTGAAGACATTTCATAGGGATGGCTGCTTTAATGCATGATGCTTGCTGCTTAACCAACAGAATATTACAATAGAGTAACATAAGATATCATGTATCTAGCTAGAATAAGAGATATCTCATACCTCTGTGGACTGATCATCACATACCCTCACCTCACATATCACCTACAAACCCCAGAAATCTTCATCTCACAACCCTCTGCCGACATCAACTCCCGAGCACTTCTCAAACCTCTTACCTACAATCGTTAGTCAGATGCTTCCTCGTCTTCTCCGCAAAGCTGAGGGATAACCCCAGCACAACCGGATCTAAGATGTATGCTAGGACCAACATGCTGCATATCGTGGTGTGTAATACGTGCTTGTTAAGGCGCTGAAACGTCTGGAAGTCAAAGGCCGATGCATAGCACGGCACCTTTGCCGATTTCTTTCGACCGTGCGAGCAGATAACCAAGTTTCTCCTCATTCACTCCCCGCAATGTCTTTATATTCCCCGCGGGATATTACTCTTTCTCCAGATTTGTTGGGGGTGTTATGTGAGGTCAAATAGAATCCTCTGGTGCAATTAAAGACCAATTGTAAGTGCATAGAACGACGAAGGTGTTTTATTTGCGGGTTTTCTCATATTTTACCGGAAATATATATTTTTGTTGTCAGGAGAGGAAGATCATGAGATGAACAATCCGGCCCGTTGTCCCTTTGTAATGTCGCATTATATCAAGGGTTCAACACCACGAACAATTCAAAAATTGACAATTGAAGAATCCTGTTCAGTTGATTAGTATATGGCATTATTGCCAAGGTGATATTCAACGTCAATCATGTCCATCTCGTCCAATTCTGCAGAATGTGGTTGATCAACACGCCCCAGTCTAGACTCTATCGACCCCAAATATGCCCCGGTCCAACATTTTTCTTCTCCCCACGCCCTCGTCTTGGTCCTCGTCGGGGCACTCCACCGTCACTCCACTACGTATCCATATCACTCCATAGCCCTGTTCCTCCGTCTCCCAGAACCTAATTTGATATCTCGTCGATTCCCCGTCTAGTCTTGGTTTATAAATCTGTCTTTCGCCCGTTGCCACTTTGGATCTGTCTTCTTGCTATTTATTCATCTCATGCTTTTATTGCTTGATAGCTTGTAAGCTCATCGCTGTTATAGACCTGCCGCATACCGGTTCTTCTCCATTATTCATTCGATCGGTTCGATTATAGAACTCACCTTGGACTTTAGAGTCCCATCATCACATCACAATGGCTCAAGAAATGCCCGAATACCAACAACAATTCACCAACGAGTCCCCCCACGACTCAGACAAGACCCTTGAGCGTACGACAACTCATGCTCATCAACAAGCTCACCCGCATCTCTATGCCCATCCTGCATCAATCCATCCCGCTTTCGGCGGTGCCCTGCAGCCAGGTCTCTGGAAGCCCGTTGAGCACCGCAAGTTCGCCAACCCTGCTCCTCTAGGACTGTGCGCTTTCGCTCTCACTACATTTGTCCTGTCATGTGTCAACATGCACGCCCGTGGTGAAAAGAATCCTGCTATTGCTATCCCTGTAGCATTTGGCTATGGTGGTCTTGTTCAGCTCTGTGCTGGCATGTGGTATGTACACCCTTTAACGTCAGTTATCAGTTTGATCTAACAATTATATAGGGAAATGGCTGTCGGAAACACATTCGGTGCTACCGCCCTATCATCATATGGAGGCTTCTGGATCGCCTACGGTCTTCTCCTAACACCCACATGGAACGTCCTTGGTGCCGATGGACCCTATGAAGGTGAGACTGGTTCCGTCATGGGCTTCTTCTTGACTGGCTGGTGGATCTTTACAACACTTCTCCTCATCTGCACGCTCAAGTCCACCCTTGCCTTCTTCCTCCTCTTTTTCTTCCTTGACATTTGCTTCCTCCTGCTTGCTTGTGAGAACTACGCCCACGATCTGGGTAACCACGCCGCCCAGCTTGGTCTTCAAAAGGCTGCTGGATTGTTTGGATTCTTAGCTGCGTTCATGGCTTGGTACAATGCGCTCGCCGGTCTTCAGGACAGCAGGTATGTGTTCTCCCTCTTTATTTGTTTAGGGTCAATATCTCTAACAATCTGTCTAGCAACTCTTTCTTCCAGGTTCCTGTCATCCACTTCCCCTGGTCTGACGAGGGTCGGGCACACCGTCACCACAAGGCCGAGCAAAACCTGGCCTAAACCAAATCAAGGTTGCTTGCATTTCACGCGTTACGACTTGGATTCTTATAAGATAGGATGTATACGTTCCCATTTACGGCAAACAGCTGGTTAGAATCCGCTGCATTGAAGGAGTTTAAGAAGGTGATTTCGCTTTTCCGGCCAGCGATCGTTGGCTCTTGTCTTTATAACCGTTGCCGCTAGGAATACTGCGGCCCATATAGAGGGTGGTTAGCATGTGATATAATAGGCTGTGGATTGTACATATTCTCGAAAATGATAAATATTCATTATGCAAAGCCTTCTCGGACCCCAGCCATCGCATAACTCGTGACAACCATGTGGAAGACATGCAGCTCAAGTGTTGACTAGCCTTATAAGGCTCACTAGAATCTTGATGAAACTAAAACAGACAGCCCTGTTCCTGCAGGTTCATCGTGCAGGCCGATGCGGATACGGATATTGACGGCGATGCCGACCGGCACTTCACTCAGTGACAGGTACAAAGTGAATGAAGCACTCATTTGGGGGTTCTCCTTAGTCTATATCTATTATACTCGATTAATTTCTCGATCTCTCATGAAAAGTAACCTTTCTGGCTGTTGCATACCCATCCAGGTACCAGATCTTCCCGCAATCCTGAAAGTGGGGCCGTCCATCTCCGGAAAACCGGGACCGGCCGGCCACCGATCATCGGAAAAAGCAACACAGCAATTATCAATCTTATATCTCCTAATCTGAAGAACTATTCAAATCTACCAAGATCTTTCTGTACTATTTTAACAATATCATGCGTCGCCACATCTCCAAACCCCTTTTTTCTTCCAGCCCAGAGAAACATGATTCTCACGCATCGTACGATGTATCAAAATCACCTGATGGGCCGAGCCACGACGACAACAGTCCACCATGATCCAACGCCCAAACGACCTCCTTACGCTGAGAAATCTCCAACTCACTGTATAAAGCGCCGATACCGCCCGGTTCCGCCCCCGCAAATAATAACCTCCTCTAATGCCTCGCATCCTTCGCTGGACAATGAGCAGGCCGCAGATCCTGTTCCTTTCTTGTATTGGCTTCGCAGTCGCTCTCACTGCTATGCTCTACGGCAATATCATCTCCTCTTCGACTGTAACTTTTGTTTTCTCAAAGACCATGTCTACGCGTCCTGTCGTCGTCGTCGGCTCCGGCCTCGCTGGTTTATCCGCATCGTATGAGGCTCTTCAGCGCGGGGCTCCATCAGTTCATCTTCTTGACCGCGCTCCTAAGCCCGGTGGTAATAGCATCAAGGCCTCGTCTGGTATCAACGGTGCAGGCACCAAGTATCAGCGCGCTGCTGGTGTGGAGAGCGATACACTTTTCTACAGCGACTCTGTTAAGTCAGCGGGATCACGATTCCATCTCACCCAACCGCCCGTCGATCGCGAGGCTCTTATCACGAAGCTCACTACTGAATCGGCAGCCGCTGTCAACTGGCTCGTTGATGAGATCGGAGTAGATCTCAGCGTCGTGGCACCTCTGGGTGGCCACAGCGTTGCTCGCACCCATCGTGGCGCTGGAAAAACACCTCCCGGAGCCGCCATCATCATCACTTTATTGAACAAACTCAAGGAAAATGAGAAATTCTCTATTACACATCTTGCTGAAGTCAAGGCACTACTGAAAGAGGGAAACACTGTCAAGGGTGTTGAGTACGAATTTGAAGGGAAGAAGCATAACCTCGAAGGCTCCGTCTTGTTCGCGAGTGGTGGCTTCGCCGGAGATGCCACAGGTCTTCTAGCACGCTATCGCCCTGACCTAAAGGGATTCCCTTCGACAAACGATGAGAGACCTGGATCTCACGATATTCTTACTGCTGTTGGAGCTGAGCTATTAGATATGGACAGTGTACAGATTCACCCAACAGGCTTCGTTGACCCCGCGAGCCCCAACTCTATGCTCAAGTTTCTCGCCGCCGAGATGCTCCGTGGCGAAGGTGGAATCCTTCTCTCGCCCGAGGGTTCTCGGTTCGTTAACGAGATGGAAACTCGCGAGCACGTCAGCGACGCTATTATGAAGCTTCCAACTGCCACCAATGGCGACGGTGTTATTAAGCAATGGGATATCACACTCCTCCTCGACCCTGGTGCTTCTGCAGCATCGGCCAACCATATCAGTTTCTACGAATGGAAGGGTCTCCTCAAGAAGGTCAAGGTGCGCGATCTTCAATCCGCTCAGATCGCGGCCGTGGATAAATACGCCAAAGAAGTCGCACAGGGTGCAGATGATGAGTTTGGCCGCAAACAGCGTGGACGCTGGACTCTTAAGGCCGGAGAGGAGAACCGTGATGAGGATATCTATATCGGTCAAGTGACGCCTATTACTCACTTTACAATGGGAGGAGTGGCTATTGATGAGAAGGCTCGTGTGTTGAAGAAGAGCGAGGATATGCTTGTACCTATTCCTGGGTTGTTTGCTGCTGGAGAGATCACGGGCGGTATTCATGGAGATAATCGTCTGGGAGGGTCTTCTCTATTGGAGTGTGTTGTCTATGGAAGAACGGCTGGCGCTGAGGTTGTTGGCTCGGCTCAGTGAGATGATGATCAACTTATACTCACTCAATGTGAGGTGCGTTTATTTAGACAACCCAACATGTTATCACTTCAATTATAATGATTATGCTTCGTTTGAAGTCTCAATAACTCTTACTGTGAACACTTTTCTTTCGCCTATATGTAGCACCATGAGAATGTATGATGACCAAGAAGAACTCGACAACCTTGTCTGGAACAATCATGATGAGGATTCTGAGGCAGCCCAGAACCAACTGCGGCTCAAAACCTTTGGTTCAGACGCGGAAGAGTTCGTGCAAGAGAAAGATGGCAGAGCCTAAGGATGGACATGGGATAAAGCAGAGGCAAAGTAGGGGCTCGCTGAACTCCTATTTGACTAACAGGCAGGGGGCTACTGGCCTGTGTGTGATTTATACCACTCACACCGTTGGTTTTCTTACGCTGTTGGTTATGTGAGTACTGCAAGTTGGATGCTCTTCGATCACCAGTTTTTGACAAGTGAGGGCACAAGAGCTTCTGAATGGAAGGGGGGGGATAAATCAAGGCATCCTTAACTACAACTTCGAACTTTGCTCAAATTTCTCATCCTCCAACCCATTTCAAATTCCCACCAAGTTATCCAATGCATCTCGCCTACTCCAGCTTAAGAGGGTTTGCCTTAAAGAACTCCTCGGGAGTAACAAGCTTGCCCCTAACCTTCTCAGCAGCCCAAGCAACCGACTCCTCACCCCCGGCACCATAGTAGCCAAACTCCTCGCCAGCCTTAAAAGCCTGGGCATAAACGTCCTTCAGAATTGGCAACTTTTCCACAAACTCTTCGGTAGGGATCTGCTTATAAGCGATCTGCTTGCCAGTAGCCTTGCTCTCGATAGCCACTAGCTCCTCAAGGCTGTAGAACCCAACAGCCGCATTAAAACCCACGCCCTCGTACTTATCAGGATCGGCAAGAATGGTTCCGACAAAGCTGCCGCAGTTGCTGCCGTTGTCGATCCAGGGAATGCGAGTTTGGGGAGAGAACGGAAGGGACATGACCCAGTTACCATCGACGTCCTTCTGAGGGGCCCAGAGAGGGACTTGAATGATGTTCTCGAGGAAGAAGCCAAGACGGACAAAAGCACTCTTGACGGGGAGTGTACGGATGTATTTCTCACCCTCCGCCTTGGCGTCAAATGGATGGTTGGCAGTGTATTTACCACCCGAAGCATCAGTGGTGCTAGGAAGGCTGCTAAAGATGATGTACTCAATACCAGCCTCAACAGCTGTATCAGCCGTCTTCTTGATGACCTCAAACTCAGGCTTCAAATCGATAGCAGTCCAAGAAGGAGTTGTCACCAAGAAAAGAGTGTGAGCACCCTTTAAGGCATTATTGATGGAGACAGAATCGGCCAAGTCGCCCTGAACGACTTCGACACCTCGCTCCTTGAGCTTGTTGGAGCTCTCAGAGTTGACATCGCGGCTGATGGCGCGGACCTTGTATTGCTTTGAGAGCTCAGGGTCGTTGAGGACAAAGTTGATGACTGCGCCGCCTTGCTTGCCGGTGGCACCGATGACAGCTAGAACCTTTGACATTTTGGTGTTTTGGTTGAAGGTGTGTATGCGTGTTGTGTGTATAAATGATGTTGTATGAATGATTGAGAAGATGAGAGTGATGGTGTTGAGTCGCTAGTAGGCGCCTCGACCGTCTTATATCTTTGCAACACCATGAAGGTGCTGATCAATACGCCGCATTCAAGTTCAAACTCCGCATTAACTCGAAGTAGAAGCTCTATCAAAGTCCGCAGGAAAATCCTCCGAATTGAATCCTACGAAAAAGCATGCGGCCTGTGCCAAGGTCGCTGAAAGGCAAAGACGCGAGAAACCAGGGACTGGTGAGATCTACAGGGCTTAGCGCTGTATCCAGTGACTAAAATCCTGCCCTGACAGCGTTAATCAACGTTAGCTGATGTCACTTTTGCGCCAATGAATTCATCCGAGGGGCGCTAAATAAGCCACTTCGCTTGAAAGATGCTCCGTGTCAATTAATCAGCTCAGAGATGATCGTTTCAATGAGGCAAATAAGGCATGATATCGATATCAGTCATCAATTCACTTTCTTCGTCTATGTTAGATTAACCCTTGTTCATAAGATGCTTTCTAATGAATAAAGCGATCAATGGTCTCGTTTCTTTTAACATTAGGTTACAGCTCGTCAACATCAGTATTGTTCGATAGTCGTCGTGGTATCTGGTTCAATCGTTGAGCCATTGCAGCCAATTATGTTAAAGAACCAAATCAGTATTAGGGTAGTTGAATGCCCAATCAAACTTTTCTCTTCCAAAAACTCCATCATGAATCCTGAATATGTCTTCCAAGCTCCGCAAAGTCTCCAACATCCTCACCCGTGAGATCCCAATCCGGATTATTATACATAGAATAGCAGTGCTTGTAAAAGTCATCAGGCGGAATATCCGCTATCATCATCTCCTCCTGTGAGGTTCCCTCTGCAGCTTCAGCCATTGGAACCCAAAGATTCGAAAAGTTGTCCCATAGGTCGGTGTCGAGAAGCATAAAGTCCTCTGGCGATGTTTGTCCCTGAGGTCCCGTAACGAGATCGCCTTGGTTAATTCCCGAGTCGCCAAAACCAGCAGGCGGTGCACCATTGGCTTGTGCCACACCGTTACTGGCCTGGCCATCACCGGGCGGTCCTTGAGGAGACACGTTGACGACTTGTAGTGATTCAATCTTTCGCGCCATCACTTTCCAAAGTCTCTTGACCTCTTGTAATCTCTCACGGGCATATATGTTGCCATGATCAGCGAGATGTTGTATCTCTTCCAAAGCTTGGGTTAGGCCAGGCTGAGGGTTAATCTTCATGCTCTCGTCACAAACTGAGTCCAGAATTGCAGCGAGGATCATGATAAACGCAGCTGAGAAGGAAGCCTCAAAATCATAGAAGCCAAAGATTGCTGGACCGGTATTAGCAGGCGAGAAAATCAAAAATAGAAGATCAACTTACCGATCATGTTGCGCTTTCTGAGTGTGGCAACCACTTTGAGCTGCCGTCTTGCAGCTTCGGCACAGGTTCTCGAAAGTCTTCCCAGCGGTGAAGCATGTAGTTGCTCCCCTGTAAGACCATTCCCGCTAAGAATGAGCTTCGCAGCATGGAGCATGAGTGGGCGAATCGTAAGAATAGTAGCCTATGCTATGGTAAGTACAGTTATCCCATCTTATCAATAGTTTGCGTACCTGGAAGAGCATAAGGTGCAGTGAAGCAGTTGTCCTCAAGGATTGGTCCCTGCCGAGGTTGTACACATCCGTGACTGCATCTGAAGGAATTTCTTGAGAGATCTGGTAGAGGGACTTGACAATATCCTGGACATGTGGTATGAAAGTGGATTCTGACTCGTCTTCGGGGTTGTAGAGCACTATTCAAAGTGTCAGTTAACATTCATCATATTCATGCAGTGCAAGGAGAATTACCAGCCAGGATACGCCCCGTCGCTCGAGCGATTCTAATGTTTGTGCACATCGGACCAACAGGCGGGAAACCAGGAGAATCAGTAGGAAGAGGAATGTTGATTGCCTCATCACCTATGCTCGGAGGGTTTCCTGTTGCTGCAGCTAGACGTCTAATGGTACAAACTCGTCAGTTACTGCTTCGAAAGTCTTCATGATTCTCTTACCTTTCTTGCATGTAGATGGTCCACCAAAGGCGATTCATGTGAACCCTCTCCGACTGCATCAGGTGTCTTGTTCCACATACTCTGTGATATTTCTGTGAGATTGCCAACCTCATAGCAGTGCTAATCTAGAGGTCCAAGTTAGTCTCTTATCTTCCAACTTGCCCGTGAGCCAACTTACATATAGATAGGCCTCTTCCTTGCGATTCATATTGCCGAGATAGATGGCAAAGAGAGCAAAGATCTCAATGCCAAGTTTTCCGTTGAATCGCAAGTCAGATAACGTCGGGACGTTCCTATGAGCGTACTCAAAGAGTCTCACGCCCGAAAAATCATCATTGCCCTCAGGATTAGCATCAAAGAGTGTTCCAATGGCAATCATTAGAATCATTTCAAGAACCCATAGTGATTCCATTTGAGCAGGGTCATCACGGTTCTGATAGAAAGCCCACATCTTGTCGGAGAACTCACGAGCATCGATGTGGTGCTGTGACTGTCCGATATAGAATAGAGCTGTGTCCAGTAGCCGTTGAGCCTCATTTCTCGGTGGCAGCTTAGGAAAGTCGCTACTGGAAAGGCGCCATGGGTGACTGATAACTTCGTAACGTTGGTTTGCCTCGGGGCTTATCCATGGCTTTGAAGTCTGCTCTAACTCGGGTCGATATGAACCGAGTAAGTCTTGAACTCGAGAGCCAAAGGTGTGACTGGAACTAAGAGATGAACCGGCAAGAATAGCTGGACTTATGAGCATGAGAGCCTATGGTTTGGTGGAATGAGTCAACTTACTTGCAGCTGGCGATGCCTGGGTGCCGTCGTAAGGTGGATATTTTGGCTGAGTTAGAGGTGCTGAGAAGCTTGTAGATGGGCGTATGAAGCTTGAAGATCTGGATCTCGCATGGTGCAAGGGATCTTGTGGAGAGGAGTGAGAAGTCGGTGGTTGGGTGTTAGATTCCTTCCTTTGGCCGTTTTTTGTAGCAGAGACCGGGGGTTCTATGAACTGTTAGTATAACTCAAAATGTCATTGACAAATAACATCATACCAGATGCCCTAGGTGGTAGAGTAGAAGGCAGGCCATCGTATCCATCCCTTTCATATCTAGCTAACTTGCTCTCGAGTTCCTCAATACGACTATGAGTAACAAGGGTTAGATGTGAGACCCAATTAGGTTATAGATGAAACCTACTTGGCCATATACATGCGCTTATGTCCATGCTCAGGAACCCTGCAGTCCAGGCCACGCTTGGTGCAGTACTGACAAGGCGTAGTCCCCGAACACCGAACCTTTTTCTTTCGACATGTAAGACAGCTGCGAAGTTGTAAGCCACAGAGAACAAAGCAAACATACAGAAATAGTGGAGAACAAGCCAAGGACCTGTCTGCTACTTACGCCAAAGATGCTTTACGAGCATCTTTTCCCTCATCGGAGGGCGCCGGACGCTTCCGAGCCATTGGGGCAGCTGTGTCTTCGGAGACGAGGGTCATTGGGAGGCTCTAGAAGAGATACAATCTGATTCTAGAGATAAGAAGCTTATGGAAGACTTGACCGAGAAACTGCGACTGATGGACAGAATCTCCGAGGACGCGGGGACTTGAGCGTTGTTATTCTCTCGGGACAGTTCCGGACTCGATGACAAACTTCTCCACACGATGATCCGATCACGTGATGGTTTTGCTCCATCTTCCGGGCGTCCCCATGGAGTCGGTCCAGGTTCCGGCTTCACATTAATGGTGAGTCTGTGATCCACAAAGATAAGGTGGTAGGAACGGTAGTTTTAGCTTGATAATTGAGGGGTTTTGAGTAGGAAGCACGGCTTAGGAACCGATGGTTCCAAGCCACCGGAAAATGAGTTTGTGAGGTTTTCCGGGTTATGAGGCAGGCCTGGCAACCATCAACTGTCGGATGCAGCCAGGAAAATACCTCAATTCCAATTAATATGAGCGGAAGAAATTGCGCACGTTATATCTATGTAACTGTATCTGATTTAGCTGTTGTTCTGTCCTGTGTCATGAGTCAATGGCCTTCATGTTGAGCAAGACCAATCAATACCTGGCCCGACATCGGACGCTATGACCGAGACATCGGAGGTGCTCCCGTAGCGATGCAGATTATCTCGGTCATATTCACAAATGAGCAGAACTAAAATATTGTATCTCATAAAAGACATCGGCAAGTCTCGTTCTAGAGATAGTAGAGTATTTTTCTTCCATAAATAGATAAACATAATCGAAAGATATGTCAAAATATACAATTGTGCCTGCGAATACTAAAATCAATAAATGCCTCCGAACTTCCTACATATTAATATTATACATCCAGAAAGGTATCCTTAACTCATCGCACATAAATACTTTTTGCTTGTTATAAATCTTCACCTTTATGTCACATCCTGGGCTCACGAGGCTGCTGCATCATCGACGCTGCCATCTTCAACCTATTCCTCGCCTCAGACAAAAGCTCCCAGCGTGTATTCGTCAAAGCATCATCAACAACACTCAACAAACCAATGATCTTGTTTCTGTTTCCTACCACACCAGCTTGGTTTTGATGCAGATGGAAGGCCTTGATAGAATCGATGGTGGGTGGGATCATGATTTGGAGATATGTCCGGAGATCCTCATGGCGGTCACGCTTCAGCACCTCGTAGTCCATGTTCGAAGACATGGGCGTTTGTGAGGGGTGAGATCCTTGGGGAGTGTTGATAGTGCCTTGGTTAGAAGAAGACTGGACACTAGGTTCTGTCGCCATTGTCGGGATTCCAAAGCTACTGGAGGGATATTGTAAATGGTCTGGGAATGGCTCGATATTTCCATCCTGCACATATCCATACGCCCAGAGTACTAAAGATGCATAATACAGAGCCCAGGCTCTGACTAGTAACTTGTCGCTTCCAGCATCGTACTTGGGGTACGTAGATGGAGAGAACACCGATGGCATACCGCTGGCATCGCTTGTTGCTCCTCGCCTGGGCTCCTCCTGAAGAAGAATAAGGCGAATGAGCTGAAGCGCATGGTAGACTCCGCCAATGGCTCCAGGTGATGCCACCCACTCCTTAATCTTAGCCTCCGTCCTTCTCCAATCCAAGGAAGAGACAGTACGTCCAAGGATCTGGGAAACGCCAGCAAAGATGCAAAGCTCGGGCATGCTAATATAAACAGTGATATGGCCCAAATGGTAAAGCACTGTGCCCAATGTTCCCATGGCATCACCATCATCACTTCCGCCTCTACTGCTCATGCCGAGCCTTTGCCAATCAAAAGCAGCATGCTTGACATGAGCAACACCGTCATCGTAGTCTTTCTTCCACCAGTCAAACGCCCTGAGTAGCTTTGGTCGCCACCGCTCTTGAACACCGGGTATTGTATCAGTTCCAAGGGTTGATCGATCCAAATCTCTTTGATGCATCTGCCATGTGACAGATAGCAACGCTGCGAGAAGCGCTATTCTTCCAAAGGGGCTCGTTCGAACTCTTTGCCCGTTGAGCGTTCGTTGCAGTCCGTCAAGGAAGGTAGTTGGCGTGACTCCGTTTGCATGGAGGCTTGACTCGACGCAGCCGATCTCCGATGGTGAGTCCGAGGACCACAGAGTGTTGTCACAAGGAAGAGGAAGTTTGATCTCGTGAATGACCAAAGTTGGCGTATGTCCAAATAGCGCGGCATGTGTAGCGTCGATGATGAACGCACCCAGTGCAGCTCGGCGTGTAGCTTCTTGTGCAATCCAATGATCCCACCACTTCTCAGGTGACGAGTTAAAGCCTGGTTTGTTCGGTCCAGGAAATAGTCTCGATGACCCCATTTTGGGACTGCCTAGAGGTGTTGGAACTCGAGAAGCATAAGAAGACTGCTTGCCTGTTAAGGCACTTCCTCTTCGCATCAGGGACAACGTCGTGGGGAAGTAAATATGAGCTCGCTCGTGAAGAACTCGAGTTGCGTTCATCTTCTCATACACTTCCAGAAGCAAGAGTGTCTGTATGACCCAGAGCTTTGCAGGTGGGTGAGAGTCAGCATGCATGAAAACCTGCCAACGCAAGTTCCAAGAGACAAAAGTGGTGAACTTTGAAATTTTCTCGATGGAATCCTGCGAGGCTCCCTTCTTGTCGAGCATCGAGGCACCCATGATCAGAACAGCCAGCAGCAGGAAATCGTTGGCAGTTTCTGGTATGAAAGTTGGACGGTGTAGAATAGGTAGTTGGTCATGGAAGTTGTCCCAGTATGAGTTGAGGTAGCGCTCAACGTTGAAATGGCTGAGAACATGATTCTCAGCGTCAGTGTCGCTTCCGAAAATCTCATCCTTGATATCTGCGGCTGATCTGCTTCCATGCAGACTAATCTCGTTAAATCGCTGCATCATATAATGAAGCAATGACTGCCGCTTATGCTCTGAAAGACCAGTTTTTCCAAACTGCGATGCGTCCACCATTGGTGTTGCCATAGCCATAGGTTCTGATTGGAACCAGAGACTGTTGATGGGCTCAACATAGGAACTGCCCATCAGTCCCGGCTGAGCCGTATAATCCGTACATAGCTGGCCAAAATTGTTTGAGTATCCTGTCATGCCTAAATTACCGGGCACGAAGTTGTTGTAGTTGGAGCCCAGCCCTTGACCAGTGAAGAGCCATGTAGTGAACTCATCCGTGCTCGATGGTGAGAGTCCAAAATGCTGTTCGTCAATGATCTGCTCGGTGTTTGATGTGGATAGTCCGTTGGGCATAGCATAAGATTGGTTCCGAACACGCTCTGGACGGCCGGTTAACTCGGGACTTGTCAAAGACATTGACATATCAGCTGGTGGCATCTGATCGATCCGGAACGACGGCACATTGCCAATTGTTGGCTTTTCCGGCGATGACTCGCGACTTTGCAGTTGTCGTTGATCTCCGTAGTAGCCGCTCGCACCATCTAGTTCGTTCCGCTGACCGGAGTCCTGGCGAGACAACCCTCCTTCGATACCAAACTGTTTTGAGTTGCTAGTGTCAATTGCTGATGCATCCATGGATATCCGGGTTGTTGAAGCCTGTCGTTCCTTTGCTGGTGTCTCTCTCGCGTCCTCCTGATCGCTCCACGCTGAGCCATCTTCACTGAACGAGTATCGTTCACTACGTTCCCTCGACAGTTTAGAAAACTCCTTCTGAGGTCGTTGCGAAAGACGTCCATTCCCATACTGCTGTACCTGCCGCTCATGTCTCAATTTATGACGCGCGTAGAGATCTTTCCTTACGAAGGTAAATGAACAGTCAGGGTAATCACAGTAATAGATCTCTTTGGGGGAGTCTGTAGCCGTGTTAGTGCTGCGAGATGATCCAATTGGGCGATACTAACGATTAAGTTGATGCCGCTGAAGATGTTCGGCTCGAGAATATGTCCTCCCGCAGCCTTCGTGGGTGCATTGGAACTCTTTGCACGAAGCCTTGCGGCGTTTCTGGCGCGGGGGTGATGAAGCCATCGCGGCTCGTGACCTGGTGTTGTACCTCGGCTAGACGTGGCTCAGACGAATGAGACTCCAAAATGACCTCTATGCGTCGCTGTCTCCGTTGTACCCGACAGTCTCACGTCGCAAGCGGTTTTCAGACTCAAACCTTGAGGCCATAGTAACCTCGAAATTCGAGATTATGGGGGTGAATGTGACCACGCCTCCTTCTAGCATAGTCACCTGACTGACCAACCCATTCTCGGCTCATTTTTTTCTCATGTTACACTGCAATCCCCGCGATTCCCCCGCCCCCAGGTCAGCCAAATGCGGGGGTAAAGGTCCGAGTCTGGCGGTACAGGGTAAGCACTCTTCTTCATGTCTTTGAGTACTTTGGGGTGATGGAGGTGCATGAGTTCAGTTCAACAGAACAAGGAGATTACGTGGGTGGGAAGTATGGCGTGATGTATTGCATAATTTTTCTATGTGTAAGATATCAGATAAGGAGAAAAGAAAGTTATAATAGCCAAAAGCCCACAGACAATTGCAATTAAAAAAGTGGAAATGTTTATAACCTGCTGATCGATTCATCATCTACCAAGCCCTTGGATTGCGGTAAGACATTGGGGCTAACCCCTGCCAATGTCTTGAGATTGGTTTTTCTCCGCTACTCGATGGCGGGCGTAAATGAGAAGTCACATTCTCCTTTTGGTATCGTTGGTTATCACCACATATTAATTTCGCATCACATATACCTTCCCCTTCCACATTGTCAAATGTTCCAATGCATTACATGCCCAATTTGTCTATGTTGCAATCGGATGCATAAGTCAAAATCCGATATATATCCGTTGTTTCTAATCAGAAAAGGTTTATAGAGAGTTGTTTCATGTGTGTTGTGTCGCCTTGATCTATCTTGATGAGATATCAGATAAGGAAAACTTGATCAAGAGGAGAGAAAACCGACTCCATGTTTTCGCTGTAACCCCAAGCATGATTGATAACCTAAAAGATAAAAAAAGGCTCTTAGTCGACTTTAAATCTTCAATAGAGTGAACGGTTAAGGTTTGGTCCAAGGAACTAAGCTGGCCACTCGGAGTCTTTAATAATGTTGCGATTAAAATGTAGCTTTGACCCAGGCCCAACATAATTAAATCGGGGGTGGCGTTTGCTTCAGTTGTCGATCGAAGACTGCACGTGGTTACTACCTTGTAAACTCAATAAGCGATGCCGATGGATGGAGTCGATCGAGACTTTGTTTCATGTTTCTCGAACCATCAGATCAGGCATTTTATGTGCGGAATTACCGTCGTAGCCCAAAGCAAGCACATGAGGAAAGAGGCTTCAGCCATGGCATGATTCTGTTGCGTAGCTCCCGAGACTGACTACCTAAGGGATGTGGACAATGGCTTTTGACTTATTCGCTATTCGTTTTTCGCTTCACTCAAGGGAGGGAAATTTGCCATTTCGCTTTGACCTGTTTATTACTCAATGCTTAGAAAGACCAGGTAGGGATGTCATTGTCTTGAGATTGTATTTCCTTTTGAGCTATGTTTATCCGTGGAACAGTAATGATCTTCGATACTCCACAAACAATGCAATGCCATCATCACTGAAGAGGAAGTAAGTTTAGCAAATCTGAGGCTCCAATGTTGATCAGTGCTCGCTTAGGCGTAGTAAGGGGAAATGTCGGAAAAATTAGGTGCAGGGCCTTTGCCGATCTTGCGATTGATATGTACTGTACGTAAATGTTAGTGCGCTCGAGTCAGCACACAGACGGCTAATTCATTCTAACCAAGCTTTTCACTGCCGACGGACTACTTGGACCCAGAAACTGGCTAGTTACGGTCGCTGAATGCCCCCGCATGATAGACATAAACTACTGCTTCTAGTCCACAGTTAGGCGTCAACACTGGAATTTTTCTGATTCAGAACCAGGAGAATTTTGACGCGGACTCGGTCGCAGGTGGCGTTGCAAGAGTTTGCTTCGAAGTTCCGCGACACGGCCATGACTGTCAACTTTTCAAGGTGGAGATTTTTCGGGGCATGCTAGTGATTATTCTGCCCAAATTGGGAGTTGACATCCGTCCCTCGGCTCTCACATCACCTTAGCGGTAGTGCCAGGGTCTAGCCACCTACGTACGAACAGGTTTGGTTCCACAGAGACAAATCTGTTCATCTGCATGTCTTCTCAAACACATGATTGAAGCTAACGCCAGGGGTTCGTGGCCATGTTCCCCCTCGGAGGCGTTCCCCGTTCTGTTCACCTCCCGAAGGATACCCAAACCGAGGCATAGTGTGCTGATCCCGCGAATAGCATGGCTGCCCAAGTACGAGATGAGGGCCAGAGGGCTAGGACGGTGGATTTGGTGACGCCGTACAAGGGCCGGACGTCGGAATGGGGCAGGTCCCGGGATGCTGGGTTCAATGGTCCCAGTCCCTTGGTTCGTAGGAGTGAAATCCCATATATCTGCCCTCGAACTCCTTGCGGCCCGCTACTTCCGGGCCCTGGATCCTCCCTTTCGTTTATCGTCAATCCTTCCTGCTTCCTTTTCCCTATTCTTCTTATTCCACATGCTTTGAAAGGTAGAGCTTGGCTTCAGTGACAGTCATGGCTATCCCCAACCGAGGCCCTGAGCTTCAGGCCGTTTGTTACACACTGGTAGTTTCTTCTGTGATAGCACTCGTATTACGTATCTTTGTTCGTGTGCGTTTAGTCAAGAATTTTGGCATCGATGATTGGTTTATGTGCAGTGCTGCCGTAAGTTGCTCACTTCTCAACACCCCCTTAACACCACGACATTCACTCGTATTTTGACCAGATGGTTTTGATCGATATCTCGGCGAGACAGATCAATGTCGCATATGTACCAAAGCATTCACTAACTGTATGGTTATCTAGATTACATTTATCCTATTCATCATGTCGGCTCTTCTTGGAGTCAAACATGGGACAGGCCGGCATAGAGTCGATCTCGACCCCGAAGACTATAAGCAAGCCAGGGAATGGTGGTGGTGGTGCTACCTTTGGTTGGTCGCAACGAAATAACCTTGAATTCTCATACTAATTCACTATACAGGTACTGTCTCACAATGATTGCTTCCAAGATCTCCATCGGCTATCTCCTTCTCCGCATCACGAACCGAAAATGGGACAGATGGATTCTCTACGGCGTCATGGCCATCACCGTCTGCACCGGAGTTGTCTTTTTCTTTGTCACCGTCTTCCAATGCTCTCCTATCTCATACTTCTGGAACGAAGACCAGCCCGGGAAATGCGTCCAACCTGAAGTAATCATGGCTCTCACATATCTATACAGTGTCTTCAGCGTCATATCAGACTTTGCCTGTGCTATTCTACCCATGTTCTTGGTATTCCAGCTCAATATGGGAAAGAAGACAAAACTTGCTCTGATTCCTATTATGGCCATGGCCTGCGTGTTGGTATACCCTCATTATTTAAATGAACACAAGCTTATACTATACAGGGCAAGCGCTGCCGTACTGGTTCGATTCCCATTCGTCAAAGATTTCAAGAGCCCAGACTTCCTATGTAAGTCACTTAACTCCAACTCCAAAGCCATCGATCACCATCATGAATCATAATTCATAACTAACAACTTAAAAAAGGGGCAACAATAGACATCGCTATCTGGTCAACAGCGGAACAAGGTCTAGCTATCACCGCTGGGTCTTTGGCAACACTCCGGCCTTTGCTTCGATTACTCGGCCGCAAGCTTGGCATAACGACATCGGGACGGTCTGAATTGCGAGACACGGATCAGCCAATAGGATCAGGAGGATTCAGACCTTCAAAGGTTACAAACAGCAGCGGCAATAAGCATCGCGATCTTTTTAGCCTCGCCACATTCGCACGGGAGGACGACCTGGACGGCGACGGGCGAGACGGACAGGCAGCTTATGCTGGGGAGAACCATTATCAAAGCAGATCGTCGGCTGAGAAGGGAGCTTCGACGTGGAGGTCGAGGGAAAACGAGAGCGAGGAGGAGTTGACGGGGCAGCGGAGTGATAGTTCGCGGATCGTCAAGGTGACAACCTTTGAGGTTCGTGAGAATAGGATTTGAAAATAGTAACGACAACAGTAATAATAATAGAAGCCTTGATGTTTACAATGAATTATTATACTTGATACTTGATCTTCAAAAGAATGGAATTGTTGTGAAATGAGGATAGAGCAAGATGTTTAAGTATTTGAGCTGACCTCTATAGTCCATACTGTTCTCTCTGTGTTGTCCACAATAGTGCCAGTGACGTCAATATCGGGGATCCGGGTAGCTACACGGTGAAGGAAGGTACCTACGACTACGGTGCATACCAACAGCTTTTCAGCAGCTAGACCAGGTTGGGCGATACTCAATTGCAGTATGGACGACCTCAGCAGACCCTAATGCACCAGGATAGCCTCATCTGTCTGCTTAGGCGCACCGCAACGTTCCACCATCACGATTGACCGCTATGTTTCGGCCCGCAACGGGTCCCAGAATCTTGTTTTTGAGTCTGGAAAACCATTTCCCAAGTATCATGATAGGTCGAGTTGAAGATTGCGGCCCCCAACAAAGAAAAAAAGCAGTTACAAAGTAACTCAACTTTTCAAGATTGAATGCTGCAGTATCACGTAGCAGACGCTTCTTTAATCACTATGAATGAATGCGGCGTAGAAGCGGTCCAAAACGCCAGATGCAGTTAGATACCGTCTTGGCCAAGACGCGCTTATCTGCACCATGAGAGAATCTCCAAGTTTGACAGCCCAACGTGAGGGGCTTAATCCCGGGCGATCATCACAAGTCAACTTAATTTCAGTTGCTCGTATCCTCTTTACGAGCTCGCTGCTTCGCTGTCAATCGATCGAGAGTTGGGGTCCGAAAGTGATGCTTCTTGTCTCATTGTTTCTGACTGTACTATAGACAATGGAGACATATCACCCGCTGCTCGAATTGATAAACCAAGAAATGAGGATCTACCTATGCCAAGCTAAATAAGGGGTTGTGGGGGTTATCGTGTTGTTTATCTTAAGAAAGCTATTTCTAGTGCCAATACCTTAAATCCTTCAATTGCGTATTCGATTGCTTGTTGTTTCGGTAACTTGAACTTTTCAAAAGAGACTCACAGGTGGACACTAGACTGTATGTTCTATCACCTAAGATGCCCGGGGAACTTTGGCTCGACGAGTTACAAACCAATAATCATTTGTTGAATTTCTCATTCAAGGGAGACTATTCTTATGAAGTGAGCAATACTCGCTTTCTCTCACTGTTCTGAAGATACACAGATAGTAACTTGACAGGATCTCGCCAACCATGCTTGCTCTGTCCACCAACATGGACATTCGGAAACCTCGTGTTCTAAACTCTGCCTGGATGAACGACATTATAGATTCTCTCAAAGCTTTGGAAAAGTGGATGAGCGCATAGCCCCATTCATGAGGGATTAGAAGAAACTTGCCATCTCATAGCAATCCAGTCTCAGTCCCAAAAGTTCTATATCATCCCACAAAATGTTGGAGAAGATTCGAAGTAGGAATGTCAATGCACGGTCTGTATACTCTTCGAATGAGATCCGTTCAAAGCCATATCGTCTCATGCTAGCGAGATTGTCTGCCCTCACAAACTCCTACCTCAGAAAAGGGATTCCCATATTTCAAACTGTTGGGCAAGTGTGGGCACAGGAATGAAGCCTAATAAAGCTCTCTGGGGAATGCATTCCCTGCAAACATATTCATCGGCGTTCAGCGCCTAGCGGCGAGATTGAAAGGAAATGGCCCAGGGATTTTTGAATCTGTCCAAGAATGCAAACATGTCTTTGATCTGCTAAGGAGGAACTGCAATTTCTTGGATAGCAGAAGTGTCAAAGATAGGTAATCCAGGAACCTGGTCGGTGTTGGTCTTCTCGTGGATTTTGCAAATCTTCTGTGTTGTCCAGTTGAAGTTCCCACTAAGAGAAATCAAGCAAGTGCAAACTGGTTGCTTGCCACTCTGCCTGCGTTGAAAGTCTATTTGGGTCTTACTCAAGTGATTGTTTAACTCTGAAAATAGCATATTGATCGTATACTCTGTAGTAGGGTCGCTCCCGGTGCTATAGATCTCTGTTCTAGTAGCCCATTCAACTTCCTTATGAGAGTCTGAGGTAAGGGTATCGCAATAGTCCTCAGTGAATTCATCTATAAATCGAGGCAAAGGGTGGCTATGGACCTAGGTTCGGTAGAGATATGCGGGTAAGGATCTTCTTTAGCTCGGAGTTAATGAAACTAAAAACTGATTATTCTCAGGACAAAGGCTTTTGGGCGCGGAAATCAAGGAATGCATACAATTTTCCTATTACGCTTTGTGGGATATGTCTCTTCTTCGAAGTCGCTCTGTTCTGACGTATCATCTGTCGCATGAGAAGAGGCAACCGACTCGTTCTTGTCTTCGGCGTGCAGTATTGGTTCCTAGCTGATGACACGACGCATTCTGGCCGCGGACGTATACGATGTGCACCAAAGTCTTTCCCGCAAGCTACTATCAGCCCGTGAATTGGGATTCTCATTAACTAGGCGTAGGCATAAATGAAAATGTGGTGCGCTGACGCTGAGCCGCCAGCCACGACTTCATTGCGGAGTATATATCACTCGGAGCGAAACCAATAGTATAGGTACCTAGTTGCCCAGGGTAAGGCTCTATACCCGGTAATGAAGACTGGTTGTGGTTGGCCTTGCATGGCTTGATCAGTTGCCTTAGAATTGGGCACCTATCTGGCTTTCATACACACCAAAAGCTCCTGGACGAGGCGTCCGAATACTGGGAGCCGAGACTACAAGATACCGAAACTGAGCTGCAAAGCGAAGTTCACTGGCTTCTGCCTGCTGAGTAAACTACCTAATGTTGTTCTATGCTTTGGTAAAGAACTTTGTCTTGGTAGTCCCCAAGTTTACCGTCAAGGTCGGCAGCCTTGTGAAAAGAAGTCAACTCTACCGGCATGGCATAGTTTTGGTTAAGGAGTGGACGATTTCGACGCATCCAAGTCTCTCAGAATCCGGCATAGGAGCAATGGCACTCATGACCTTTGTCAGAGAAGGTGAGATGCGGAGATGCTGGATAAATCTAGGCAATGGAATAGCAGTGATGTTGTATAGCCTTTCGAGAAGTTAAAGCACAACACAAGATGCTTGGTATAGTTTGTGAAATAACGTATGGCTTGATGGATTTGTCGAAATGAAGTATTTTGCAGTCGTGCCTTAAGGAATTATCGAAACTCAAGTGGGAGCATTATAGTTGTATAGCTTGAAGTTGGAACACGGCTTGAAGGAAAACAGCAGACAAGTTGGTGCTATATCCATTTCGACGTTCGGCACAGTTTCAGCATGAGAGTATGGTTGACATGGCAGGCTCGACTTGGGCACGTCGGATCGGAAGAGGCCAATAGTTGGAAGAGAATAGGATATCCAAGGCACAGTCTGAACTTAGTAATGTTAGGTCAAGGTTGTGGAGAGTAGTTGATCTCAATGAAGAGCTGAGATACCATGAGGGTGGTTTTTAGCCATAGGTTATTGCCATTGAACTTCCACTCGCCTTTCTTCGTTACACATTAGTCTTCGAGGGGTTGACACTGCTGATACTCGAGAGAAAAGAATGTCTGGCTTCAAAACGTTAGCTTCCAGTCCTTACGCTGGAGGGAATATGAGTTAAAGTTTGCGTTCTCCTTGACAGCCGAAGACGGAAAAAATAGACATGAGCATGATAGGAAATGCTCAGATGATGAAGGCTTGAGCTTGTTCAACTACTTGTCGGAAACTTGCAGATTGATCCGCCGGCATTGCCACCCGTCAACCGATCAGAATGTCTAAACAGGCAGAATGCATGAAACAAAATAAGAGGCTACTGTAGGTTGACAGTCCACCTGATGTCTAATTCCTTGAATAATGGCCAGAAGCACGGTTCGATGGCTGCCTTCAAACTTTGGTTCCACGGTCTCGGGTCAAGATCGACCGAGTAACATCCTATTTAGAGCTATGCAATGCAATGTCCTTTTGATTTGCTTCGGTTGGAGATGGGTTTGTCAAGTGAAATTAGCCTGAGTTGGTGAGTGCCGCAGTCGTGCATTGAGGAATGGGTGTGAGCCCTGGCTGTCAAGTCTAGGTGTAACCATACCAGCTCAACCCTGCACTCATGAGCGTGGGGAGACTGATGAGACTAATAAGCTGGTTTTAGTCGGTTCTAACCGTATAAATGGCTAAATAAGAAAGGAAAAGAGAAGGTAAACTACGGATTATTGAGGAGGGGAAAAGGTGGCTGCTGACTCGTGGGTGGTTGGAAAGGCTAGAGGAATAATAAGACCGCTAGACGCTCTCAATCACACTTGGGATGAGGTTGGGTCGCTTCTAGAAGATAAGCCTTATGATCGTGGTAGCTTAATTGAAGGCATATAGCTCAAACATAAGACAAGACAAATAGCATATACACAGATTTAAGTGGGTGTAGTAGCATTGAGAATTTTCTCACGAATCACAAGATGCTTGTGTTCGTCCACATGCGGTACAGTTACAGCCGAGGCAGAGCTGTTCCTGGGCCTCACCAAAGATGTTTCTGCAGTGCATTGGAGGACAGCTTGAGTCGTATTTAACCGGCATGTCTTATAAATGGATAGAAAGTGACGTTTTGACTTACTTTTTGTACTATTTATCTCCAAAAACAGCATCTAGCCTAGAGAGAAACAAGGTTCGAGACCAAGACATCTGATGTTGATCAACACCATCCCCCAGAAACTACCCCAGATTCTCCACAAGCAGAAGCTGGGGGAGGGGAAATGCGTCTGGTCAAGCCAATTATCCGGACCACTTACGATCGATGTGACCACTCCATTAGCATAAGCACTCGCACCAGCACCAGCATCCTCCCCCGCAAGATCTTCTTCCACCAATAGCGAGGAAGTCCAAGTCCGATATAGCTTCATTAACGCGCATCTCAACGGGCCGTCGATCCTATTTCTACGGCGATGTGACCCGGATCCCGGTCTCGAGGATCATCTCTGCATGAGGGGAAGAGGCATTGGAGATGGTGATATAACATGATCATGCCCAGGGAAAGACAACATGGGCTCTTTGCTATTCTCAAGTCCTATCAAGTAGTCTGCTGCTGGTAAGCGACGAATCTATTCATCATGGCTACCCAAAAGCAGACCGGGGAGATCGAACCCCATATTGAGCACACCGATGCTGGTCTTGACCATCTCAAGAATGTGGACCTCCACGACAAGGCCCTTGCCAATGAAGCTCTCGAGGCTACAACTGACGAACATAGCTATACCGTCTGGCAGGGTTTCAAGACTTACAGGCGCGCTGCCTTCTGGTCCATCAGTAAGTCTCAGCTCTCAACTAGTTTACACAGACAACTAACAGGCTCAAGTCATTTCGACAACCGTCATCATGGAAGGTTACGACGTTACCCTCCTAAGTTCCTTCTACGGCTACCCTCGATTCCGAGAGAAGTACGGCGCGTATCTTGACAAGAAGAACGGATATCAGATCTCGGCCAATTGGCAGCAGCGCTTCAACTGCCTCGGTGCTCTCGCCAACATCATCGGTGCTCTTCTAAACGGTTGGGCCACTTCTAGATGGGGTCACCGCGTGGTCCTCATCAGCGGTCTCTTCTGGCTCTCTGCCTTCATCTTTGTTGTTTTCTTCGCCCCCAACATTGAGGTCCTTCTCGTTGGTCAATTCCTCTGCAACATCCCCTGGGGAATCTTCGCTACCACTGGTCCAGCTTATGCTGCTGAAGTCACTCCCCTGGCTATCCGAGGATATCTCACTGCCTATGTCAACCTTTGCTGGTGTATTGGGCAGTTCATCTCAGCCGGTGTGCTCAAGGGTCTCGTCAACAACACTACCCCATGGAGCTACAAAATCCCCTTTGCTGTCCAATGGGTCTGGCCTATTCCCCTCGCCATCGCGGCATTCCTTGCTCCCGAGTCACCTTGGCATCTTGTCCGAACAAACCAGCTCGAGAAGGCAAAGAAGTCCCTAGAGCGACTGTCCCAACCGGAGCACAACATCAACTATGAAAATGCCGTTGCTCTCATGGTTCACACCAACAAGCTTGAGATTGAAGAGCGAGCTGGCACCTCATACTGGGACTGTTTCCGAGGCAGCAACCTTCGACGTACTGAGATCGCTTGTATGGGCTTCCTCTCTCAGATCACCAACGGTGGTGCTCTTTGCTACAGTGGATCTTTCTTCTTTCAACAGGCTGGTATCGGTCCTGATGCCTCCTACGGCATTGCCCTCGGCGGAACTGGCATTGCTTTCTTGGGTACCATCGTTTCATGGTTCTACATCTTCAAGTTTGGTCGACGAAGGATCTGGCTTACAGGCTTCTCATTTCTTGTCGTAATTCTCTGGATCATCGGCTTCCTCGCCTTACCCAAGCAGACCAAGGCTTTAGCCTGGGCGCAATCAATCCTGTGTGTGGTGTGGCTAGGAGCCTACTCGATGTCTGTCGGACCCATCATCTACACCGTAGTTGCTGAGATCGGTTCGACTCGTCTGCGTACCCAGACTATTGTGCTGGCTCGTTCGACTTACTATGTTGGTAACATTATTTGCGGAGGTCTGCTCCAGCCAGAGATGTTGTCCCCGGGATCATGGAACCTCAAGGGCAAAACTGTAAGTGAACATCAATTGATACATCAAGTGTCAATGGCATGCTAATGACAACACAGGCTTTCTTCTGGGCAGTTCTCGCCACCCTCACTCTCACCTGGGGATACTTCCGTCTGTTCGAGACAAAAGACCGAACCTTTGGTGAGATGGACTTCATGGTAAGTAGCTTGCAGCCCGAGTCAAGAGCCCAGCTAACAAAGCCAAACAGTTCCAGAAGGGTATCTCAGCACGCAAGTCTGCCAAGTACCAGATTAATGAGGATGAGGTCTTTATGGCTGTTGAGAAGAGTGAAGCAGAGAAGCACTAGATCGAGTGCTGAGTCTTGCAGCGGGAGGCCTCATGCGACGTGATATCTGTGTTGAATGGAGCCATGTCATGACTTGGCGACACCAGTTTTGCTCGATTAACAATATTATTATTGATGATGATAATGATAACTATTGGATAGGCGTGGCTGAAACTTTGCTAAACTTGGACCAACCGAAGTCATGGCGGAATACCTTGGTGAGACATTAGAGCCTGGATCAGCGCCTAATCTCGTGTCATGAATAACGTGACAACTCATCACGCAGATGTCGAGATAATATGTTGATCAAGGCTTAACGTGAATAGTCTCCATAAAGATACCAATAGCCAGAAAGATACCATGACAGCTCAGCCTCTTATCGTTCTTTGTTGACTCCAATTATCAGCCTCTTCGTGTAGCCATCCCAAATAAGGGACGGATCGATCGGCTACGAATCCGTACCAGCCAAGCCCAAGTATCTATCGTCTTCTCCACTTCAAGGGGGAATAAGCCCACAAGCTTCATTCGCAGTCACAACTAATTTAGCGTCTTGGAATTGCCCAGCCATGACAAAGAACTGCTTCTTGTGTCAATGAAGGAGGATGATGGCCTGAGGTTTGAGATCAAGGCATCGAAACAAAGAATATGAAGGGCTTAGTTAGTCAACAAAGCTGGTCGCCGTCCGTCTATAAACATCAAACACCAAATTAAATCTGATCTTGGCTTCGTATACAGAGATTGGCTACCAAGGAATTGAATCCCAGTATCAGATCCCAGTATCTTGTATGCATTGGAGATTGGCTCAAAGAATAAACTTTGATGCACTGTATGTATAATATACACGTGTTTTAGCTTCCATCCCACCTCAAGAATTGACTGGATTTGGCTGCATTGTTCCTTGCATAAGTCGCGCCACTAAAGTCTTGGGTCAAGGGCACCGTTGGAACTCTGTCTTGAGAGTTACGGAAGAGGCTTGACAGTTGAACGAGGCGCGGTATCCGTACGGTAGTATCAAATCTCCAAATACGAAAAAGAATGGACGATACTATTCATTTCTCGTGTACTCCGTATAGAAACATTCATCTCAAGTTTATCGACGATCACGCATGTTAGAAAATTGCTTCTTGGGTGCGAAACAGGAGAAGCTGGGGTAGACATCCAATGAGCGCATCTGTCTAAGAAATGCCTTCTATTCTTAGCGGCTCCCGGCATCTAAACCAGAGTTTAGTGGACGAGGTGGACCAGCGTCGTAAGCATTTCCCCTGAAAAACCGGGAACTTAGTGCCTGTCCGGCACGTGACGGGTCCACGGCCGCTGCAACCGCCCCTAGCTAATCTCACCGCGTTCCGAAAGCAAAACAAAGCGCCTTTCCTAATTCTTGCCGTTACCATCTTCCATCTCATCTTTCATCATTTCCTTTTTGTTGTCTGAATTCTTTTTTGGGTTCGACATTCTTACTTCCTCGTCACTCTCTTTACTGCCCAAACGGCTTCTTTCTTGATTACTTTCCGAATAATCGCACTCACATTCCTTTAATAGACTTAGCATCCGGCTGGTGTGACTTTGTTCGACGTTGTACCAACCTGCTTATACCACAAATCGATCGCTTAACGAGAATCGATAATCCATATCCGTCATCATGAAGGTTTCCGCTGTCATCACTGCTGGTGCCCTCGCCCTCGGTGCTGAGGCCAGCAAGAACTACCTCGGTTTCAACTCTGGTGCCACCCTCGCCAACCGAGAAGCCAAGTTCAAGGCCGACTTCAAGGCCGAGTTCGAGACTGCCCAGAACCTCAAGACCGCCCCCGGTGACTTCAGCGCCGTCCGACTCTACACCAACATCCAGGCCTACTCCCAGGATGACCCCATCGAGGCTTTCGAGGCTGCCATCGACACCAAGACCTCTATCCTCCTCGGTGTCTGGACCTCCGGCACCGACAACATCGACAAGGAGATCAGCGCTCTCAAGAAGGCCGTCACCAAGTACGGCACTGACCTGACTGATCTCATCATCGGTGTTTCCGTCGGTAGCGAGGATCTCTACCGTAACTCTGTCACTGGTGTCAAGAACAAGGGTGGTGTTGGTGTTCAGCCCGATGCCCTTGTTGACTTCATCAACGACTTCAAGAAGGCTTTCAAAGGTACCCCCATCTCCAAGATCCCCGTCGGCCATGTCGACACCTGGGACGTTTGGGGCAATGCCACCAACAAGGCCGTCCTGGACGCCATCGATTTCATTGGTGTGGATGAGTACCCCTACTATGAGAACGACAAGGGCAACAGCATCGACAACGCTGGTAAGCTCTTCAACAAGGCGTACCAGGCTACCATCTCCGCCTCCGGTGGCAAGCCCGTCTGGGTCACTGAGACCGGCTGGCCCTACAAGGGCCCCAACTGGGATGAGGCTGTTCCTAGTGTGAAGAACGCTCAGAAGTACTGGCGCGACGTTGGTTGCAAGTACCTCTTCAACAAGACCCCCACATTCTGGTACAACCTTCGTGACTCCAACCCCGACAACAAGATGAAGTTCGCCATTACCGAGAACCTCTCCACCACCCCTCTCTTCGACCTCTCTTGCGACAAGGTTGACGATGAGGAGACCTCCACCTCTGCCGTTCACTCCAAGACCAAGACCGAGTCCAGTGCTTCCAAGGCTACTCACGGTTCTAACTCTACTGCTACCTTCAGCACCTCTACTGCTTCTGCTACCGGCGGCTCTGATGATGAGGACTCTACTGGTACCGCCACCGCTACCGGCTCTCACTCTACCTCTACCTCTGGCTCTGGCTCCTCCGGCTCTGGCTCCTCTGGATCTGGCTCTGAGTCTGGCTCTTCTGGCTCCGGCTCTGGATCTGCCTCTGAGTCCGGCTCTTCTGGCTCTGGCTCCGGCTCCGGTTCCGCCCCTGCTGAGACTCCTAGCACCATCACCAGTGGTGCTGCTGGCCTTGGCGTCTCTACCATCGCCCTTGCCTTCCTCGCCCTTTTTGCTCTGTAAATGTCCTAAATGGATCGTGGGTTGAATGACGCCCATTGCGTGTCTTTTCTCTTTTCTCGCGCCCGAGATCTGTTTCTTGTATTAGTTATGGGTAGATTAGGATAGACAACGGTTGCCACTATTTTCTCTAAAAGTCGTATGTGTGAGTGACTGTGACAAGCTTATCTTCGGCCATTTTGTTCAATAACGAAGTATACTCTTTAGTGATTCCATCCCATCAATTGATGACATACCAGAGGCCCAAGCACTCGAGTCTCTAATTGGCCGGACACGGTCAAGTGGGGATGCCCTATCACCTTTCCTGCATCTAGCTGCAACAAAACCATGGTCAACACCAGAGCAAAAAGGAAACAAATTCATAACAACCACGAGTTAATAAGAACAAAAGATAAGGGTCTGGCCGGGGATTGAACCCGGGACCTCTCGCAAGCTATGCTATAGGGTTTTCCCTAAGCGAGAATCATACCACTAGACCACCAGACCGAACTCGTATTTGAAAATTGAACCAATCACGTGATTATTTATGAAAGTCAAGCTCGAAAATGCCAATATTTGGTTTTGAGTTTAGGCGGCCTCTAGGGTGGATGGTCTGTCATGCTCCTATCACTCGCTATATAGAACTAGATGTTCCTGGATCTGATAAGAAATAGGGATTGTTCTTCTTCCTTCACTTGGTACTATGTTCCAGTGAATCTAAGTATTTCTGGATCTGTCTGCTGAATGTTCAATGTCATTCGTCATAAACCTTGGGCCGTTGCTAGCAATTGATCACGATCACGACGCAGGCTGAGTCGAGACAATCTTGGCCATCTATAACATCTCCAAGAGCAGACAAATTATTTACATTTTGGTAGCCTCTCTTCTGATAAGTCTAATGTCACTCCAATTGTTCAACCTTGGGACTTAGCCTGGTTGGTATTTACCCTCTAGACGCTTAATAGCTACGCCAATGGTGATGGATGGAGGTATGCACAGCCGCACGATGGAACCCACTGATCTTCATGTTGGTCGGAGTATTTTTAGCCAAGACATTGTGACACTCACATGCAAAGGTGCCGACGTGGTGAACTGGCGAATAAGATGGTGCTTCGCGAGATCCTTCTGCGATCAATTCCTTTTCCGTTTATGAACGAACCGTATGGTCTATGCCTCAACCAAATATCTCGTGACGTAGATACCTTTGGGGGCCGTTAAGAGCGTTACGGATACTAGATACTTGATTTTGAAGATGCGTTGCTTGGAAATATGGATGTACGACTCGACAAACGCACATGTTAATGCCCAAGAAGACATGTAACATCTATGTGCAGTAAAAGAGGAGTAGCAAAGCTCTAATCAGCCTTATGGGCGCCCTCCCTGTCACAATCAACCATCCGACGCGCTATTCGCCAGATTATGCCTTGCCTTGCCCTTGGACCGTTTCCTTAGTGGCCATCAGCCCTAAGGTGCTACTGTCATGTAGCGTGTCTTGTGTCTCAGCTCAAGGTAAGGCACTTCCATGTGACGTTTGTTCGGCAGTACTGTACACTTGTATAAATACCCTTGGAAATCCTTCAATGAAACATAAAGCTAACATCTGCGTCATATCACTCCTCTCTTCCTAATCTCAACCTAACATCATCGCATCAACAGCAATAATGGCCGCCGTTCAGCTTCAGACCGCGCCGCATCAGGTCGGCGTCTTCAAGAGCTTCATCGCCGCTCAGACCGAGACGCTTGTCCTCAAAGAAAAGGTCATGTCGCTCACAGGCGACAGCTTCGACATTAAGCTTGCCAATGGCCACCCTATTCTCAAAGTGGAGGGCAAAGTGATGAGTATTTCGGGGCGCAAGAAGGTCTTTGACATGAATGGCAATCATCTCTTTTCCATTGTCAAGGAGCACTTCCATATCCACACCACGTTCGCCGTTGAAGATGCCCAAGGTGTGAAGATCATGGAGGTCAAGAGTAGCTTCAAGCGTAAGTCTCGCACCTGATAGAAATGCCCTCTGCTCTGGCTGACATGCGTTTTAGTCATCGGTTCCAAGGCCACAGCTACTTTCAACTCAAGCGACGGGACAGCAGAGGTTCTCGAGATGAACGGCAGTTGGTTCGACTATTCCGCCGACATCTTCGACAAGTCGACAAACACAGTGGTAGCACGCATCGATCGCAAGCTTCTCAGTGGCCGAGATATGTTCTTCGGTCAACAGACTTATGCTTTGGTTGTCGCGCCTGGTGTTGACATGGCTCTCATGGCAGCGCTGTGTATCTGCATGGACGAGAAGAACAACGAGAAGTAGGCTTGACGAGAGCGCGCTTGTGATACCCTGATGAGTCGACGGATGGATCGAAGGCGTGATCCTGGGATTGGATGAGAATGAGACCTGCTTTGATAATCAGCATTGCGATGCCATAGCCTATATGTATCATGCTTAAGAAGCAAGAATGAAGGATATTTAACTTTGAATGCAGGTATACATGCTTGACGCGATGCGCCAAGAAAGGCTTGAAGTTATTTACTGGGTAAAGGAACTCAAGTTAAAGAGAAAAAGAAAATCAAGAGTCAGCAAAGATTACATTGCATTATTCTACACCAACGAATCAAGCTTGACTCGTACATATGATATCCCCGGTTCCGTAGACCCTCATCTTACCTTACAGTACAATAGGCCAAGCTCACCACCACCTGCTAGTCCTTGTCAACTCTCAATCTAAATAAACAATAACGACAAGCTTTTCCGTTAATGCCTGTAAGGAAAGCTTGGACATGACAAGCAACTCTATTCCTTGTCTATCCGGCAATATCTGTGCCGAGTATTCAGTGATCTTCTCACCGTTGCATTGATTAACATGGTGAGAATTTGACCAGCTCCTCCTGCACCCTTCCGGCAGGGATGCCAGCGGTAGGAAAGGAGGCTCCTCACGAGGCCAGTGTCGCATGGAAATAAGATATGCGCCCGCTAGCAACATCCTCCGATTCGCAAAGAAAAACTCTCAAATAGTATAATACTTTGTCCCTGATGCGCCGCCAAGAACCGTCGAGGGGGCTGTGTAATGTACGCTCCACCATTATCGTGTAATGCCAAGCGTGGAGTCGGACAACTCATACATCCCTACTTTGGCCTCGGAAAGTCACTGTTCTTTGTCTTTCTTTCAGTTGCTGTCCTGCATTGCATGTGCTCTCTGAATAGTGTCCTGGACAGACCGGATTATCCGAGGCCTCCCGGCTTTTTACAGGCGTATTTTCAATATCCTTAGAGTCTCATTCCGTATCCCATATCAATATCCCGAGGTTTGGTCACAGGCGAAGCTGAGTCCAACGACAGACATGGGCTACCTTACCTATACAACAAGAAAGGCCCTGTACTTTGTAATCCTTGGCCGAATGCCGATAAGCGAAGGTGGCTGCTACTTGCAGTTATAGCCTATGATTTCTGCATCTTTAGCATGGTTCAATGCCTGCCCAGGGCATGCACTTGAGAAATGCAAAGCATCAGTACCAAATAAACACGCGAGTGATATTAATAACAAGTTCACCTAAAGGATCGGGAATTTAGCAAGCATGCCATATTGAATAATGCGAAATGGGTTCTGATATTGTACTGTGTACTAGGTATCAACAAGTGAGACGAATTCATCAACCTTCTTCCTTGCCTGAACGGCTCCAACGCAATCCAGTTACAATGCGCGTAAAAATGTCGTTATTCATAGCTCGTTTTTCACCATCTAGTCATCATACACCTCCTCGTAGGTCTCCTCGTACTCCTCGCGGGCTTCTTCGAGCCTCTCTTCGTCGCTACTGCTAGCGTCCGAGTCGTTGGCAGCAGCCAGGGCCTCTTCGTACTCTTCACGCGCCTCTTGAACGTCCTCTCGGTCGCTGGATGAGACAGAATCACCGTCAGCGTCGGTAGGAGGCAGAACTCCAGGAGGAGCATCTCGTGCGTAAGGGTCGGCGGCGTAGGGATCCTCAGGAGGAGGAGCTCCATAGTAATTGTTGATGACTTGAGGGGCGGGTTCAGCAGCAGCAGGAGCGGCAGAGTGATGCTCATTGTCACTGTCACTGTCGTTGAGCTCGTTTGCGATCAGGGCACCACCAACGGCACCAAGAGCGAGGCCACCCGCGGCACCAAGAAGCATTCCAGAGCTGCCGCTCTTCTTCTTCTCTCCTTGACCATAGGGGTTGTTGCCACGATCACCCTCAGCGGGAGGAGCACCATATCCGCCAGGAGCACCGCCAGGAGCGCCATAGGGAGAAGGAGCACCGTAAGGAGAGGGGGCGCCGTAAGGAGAGGGAGCACCATAACCAGGAGCAGGAGATCCGTAACCACCTTGACCAGGAGGAGGAGAGGCGTAGCCGCCATAGCCAGGGGTACCGCCGTAGCCACCAGGAGCTGGGGAACCATATCCACCAGGTGCGCCAGGTGCACCATAGCCGCGAGATCCGTCAGAAGGCAGAGACTCGTAGGGAGGACGAGAATCCGGGGGAGGGGGGGGAGGAGCCTGGG
>JABCJZ010000278.1:0-104126 GCA_013184445.1 Fusarium sp. NRRL 53497 | reverse complement strand
GATTTATCTTATATTATTAGGAGCTTTTTAAGTAAAGTGGCGTTTAGTATGAATTTAGTATTTTTTCGCAACCCTGCTCATGAGCTACAATCAAGGCAAAGCTGTGTGAAGAAACTTTAGGAGGTTTAGTGCCTACCATCTACAAATATGCTTTCTAGCAAAGAATATGAATATCAAAGAAGAAGACTACAGCCACAAGACGGCTCCCAACTGTGCCAAAAGAAATTTATTTTCAAATACAGGTTGCTATTGAACAGAAGAGATACTCGCTTTATTTGGTTGAACATGTTTAAATAGCGCCTGTGGAAGTTAATGGCTCATAAAAATACTTAGCTTTTGCAAATGTACTATGAACTCGAGAACCTAACTTGATACTAAGACTCCTATCCAGCGATAGGCTCACATTAGAGTATCTTTAGTGAGATGAGCGACATCTTCACGTGTCAATTGAGAATTCAAGCAGCTCGCAAAGTCACTGCTAGAAGTGATAGTTGTGGGTGGATCAATCTCCGAATCCATCAATGAACGGCAGCCTTTTCTGGCCCATCATTAGATACATACATTATCGAATTCCAAATTCGCTATCCAGGCACGCCTCCCCAGCCAATTAGGGTACAATTTTAGCCAAACTCCTTTTCGCCTCTTGATCATCGAAATTTAAGTGACGGTGTAACCACCATCAACTCGGATATCAGCACCAGTGACATAGGAGGAAGCCTGTTGAGAACAAATGGTCAGATAAACGTTTTGATATATTGCCAAGAATCAAAACTTACATCAGAAAGCAGGAAGGCAACGGGGCCCATGAGATCCTGAGGCTGGCCCATCTTGCCCTGAGGAATGAGTGACGTCCACTTTGCCTTGAGATCAGGGTTGTCGTCAAGAATCTTCTGAGTCCTGTTGTAAATGTGTCAGTCATGATTTTGCCAGAGGGTCATTGAATGAGACTTACAGAGCAGTCAGCATGTACCCAGGAGAGATACAGTTGACTCGAATATTGGCGTGCGCCCACTCAACGGCAAGGGATGCTGCAAGGTGTCGAACACCGGCCTTGGCAGCGTTGTAAGGAGCCTGGGGCTGCGGGACGTTGACAATGGCGCCAGACATGCTGCCAATCATGACGATGCTTCCAGGGGCCTTTCGCTCCATCAAGTGGCGGGCGACTGAGGTCGCAAAGAGATAGGTACCGTCGACATTGACAGCCCAAAGCTTGCGGAGACGGTCGATAGGGTAGTTAACGGCTTCGAAGTTCTCCGTGAAGCCAGCTGAAGTGACTAGATTGTCGATTTTGCCATGCTCTTTGACGACTTCGGCGATACAGGCCTCCACGGATTCAGGGTCAGAAACATCCGCATAGTGGGCGGTGACCTTGGGAGTTCTGGAGAAATAATTCGTTAGTCTTGCGTGGTTTGAGCTCGCGAACATGTGAGACTTACCGTCGAGCTCGAGGGTTTTCCTTCTTGAAAGCTTCAATGAGAAGACTTGTCTGCTTCTCTGCCTCCTCCTCTGAAACGTGGTTAGTATTGGGTCTTTGCTCTCGAGGTATACACTTACTGTTCATGTCGACAAGAGCAAGGTTAGAGCCAGAAAAGACCATTCCCTGACCCATAACAAGACCCAAACCACGCGCACCACCAGTGACGATGCCAACATGACCGTCAAGCGAAAAGGTAGGGAGCGTGGGCTTCACATACTGGCCACCAGTGCCAGCGACAGGCTCACTACTAGGGAGCTCATGGTCTTCCGGGTACTCGACCTCGATCTGGGGATCAGTCTGGGCGTATTTTCCAGGCTTATCCTGACGAGGAGGGACGTTGTGAAGCTTGCGAGCAGCAGCAAAAGTGAAAGGAGGGCGAAGCACCGCTGGAGCAGCGACGCGGCGCGCATAGAGGCGCAATACAGGTGCAAAAGACATGTTCAAAAACAAACCTATGTGACGATGGCAAGAAGCGTGAAGAAGAAAAAAGGAGTCAGTGGGATGATGTTGCTCTTATGCAAGCGAACAGTGACAGCCCAAATCCAAGGCCGATGAGCTCAGGTGGCGATAGCTTGAAGCTGGAGCTCTTCAGCTTGACGTCGATGGTGCAGGGATAAGCACTGATGATTAGCGCCCAGGAATGAAAGCGGGAAAAGATAGGTACGCCTATACTCCAAATTGGACAATAGGAGGCAGACAATGTGAAAAGAGCTGACGTGGAGGGAGACAATCACGATGAACTAGGAGGTGGGAATACAATTACTATTTATTATTGTACATACCTCCAACACCACCACGAACTTGCAAAAATGACCAGCCCGTGGAGGTCAGCCAATATTGCGATGGCCTGAAGTTTCCAATTCCAATATTGCCTTGCTCTTGCTTGAGGTTGGGTGCCCGTCTCTGTCATCCCGCCTGGCCTGGACCCCCCGGGGTCCCGAATACCGGGAGAGCTCCCCACCAAAAAAGCCTCCCAAATCCACTAAACACCCCAGCCCCCCCGGTTCAACCGGCTCTCATCTCATCTCAACGACATAAATCCACAATTATATCTCGAATCCATGATGCATCCCAGGCATCATATGCGTGGATCCCTTCCCATTGCTCCAATTTGGTTACCTACGCACATTGCCATTGACGGTCTAGAATTCCCATCCATTCCTTCCTCTCTCTCTTGTCCATCCTTACCAAGACATTACAGTACAGTAATGGGGACGCCCAGATAATATTGCGTGGATGGATGGGTGGGTGGGAACCCTGCCCTAGGCATCAATTTGACAAGAATTGTCAGAGAGCCTGACCTAACTTCATCTCTGCTAACTACCTAACAATCAGAGTCTCAGACCATACTGGAAACATATTAGAATCATGCTATCGAAACCTTCTGATATCTTCTACAGTTTAAGCGAGATGGAGACTAACATGAACGTGCGCCCAGAAACTCGCAGGCAGCAATTATTCAACCTCTCGAGACCCAAAATTATAGAAGCCCGATCGTGGTAGTGCACAAACCCCTGACAGTCGGATCAATCCCGGATTTCCATTTTTGGATCTAGAAGTGGAGGTCACAGACATCCCCACAATGTTGACAGTCGCCTAACCAAGGAGCTCTCCAGGAGGGACTCCGCTCAACGGCATCAAAGCAACCTTCTAAACGTTCTAGACAAGCAAGCTTCGCTCGTGTCCGCCCGAGTGTTTCAGAGCCTCAACCTGCAACGACGTACAGTAGCATCGGGGATGAGGCGGTGGCAGAGCAATTCACAAAAGAAGCAAAGAAACACGCATGCGGCATGAAAACCCATCATATCATCGTGTCGGTGGCGAGTCTATCAAACTCGGTATGTAGGTGAGATGTGTTGGCACCACTTCACCGTGCGGTATACCAAAGTAAGATGAACAAACATAATCATGAATTCATAATACAGAGTAGTCACAGCTCGATCGATCGAAACTGTCTCATGCAGAAGAGGGAAGAGGAAACTCGGGGAAGGAAAATGATAGAAGTTGACCAACCTCTTTGAGCCGGATCATCGGTGTCACGAGGCCATCGCTAAACTGACCAGGTCAGTCCGTCAAAAGCAAATTCAGCCAAAACTTTCCTTCTGTCATTATTACAGAATGTGACAAGAATAATAGTCATGTAGATTTCGTGGGGGTGACCGGAAATGGCAACATCAATACCATCAGGCATATATCACGATATTTGCAAATTCAGTATTAAAACAACAAAAAGTCCTGACGAATGCTTTCATAATTCAAATAAGATCTCACTAAGCGAATAGTTGAAATCGACTCGTCCAATGGCAAGGAGTATATGGTTGTTCAAAACTCGGGGAGTTTTATTGAGCCTCCTCCTTGTTCCTGGGTGGGGGTCACTCGTGGAGATCGTGGGACGCACAAAATTTTGTAAAGTCTTATGGTTTACTAGATTTTTTTGTATTCATCTTTTAGCTGCTTTTTTACTTTAATCTATTGGTTATCCAATGCATTCTGTCCGTTTCTCGATACGCAATCCTTGCGTGATATCATGCTTGATGAGTACTTGGATTGTTCTCGTCTCGTAGCCGCCCTTGCAAGATTCAACGATAGTTACACTGCCGAAGCGTCTTCTCCTACTACATTGACTTAGATGCCTGCTTAACCAGCATCAAATATCTTATGTCGATCCTGTCGTGTGTTTTCAAGTCTGAACATATATACTCACGTATCATACTAGTATGTTTCCGCTTCATGCCTGTGCATACTCCTTGTTGAAAGCCCTTCCAATAACCATGCGTCGAATCTCGGAGGTACCGGCTCCAATCTCATATAGTTTGGCACTACACATATGGTTAGTATTCTGCTTGAAATGGAAATTTGTGTCCAGGTCATCTCAGTCTCCTCAGAGCTGAGGGCATGAACGAAACAAAGAAAGACGATACTTACTCTCGAAGTAATCTCGATGCTGGCATCTCCTCAACATATCCCATTCCACCCAAAAGTTGAATGCAGTCAAGCGTACACTCAGTCGCCCGCTCTGCTGCATACAAGATGGCTCCCGCACAATCCTGTGTACGGATCAAGCCATTCTCATCCACTGTCTTGGCCGTTGTGTATGTGTAGGCACGAGAAGCCTGAAGCTTTGTGTACATATCTGCCAGCTTGCCCTGAAGAAGTTGGTTATGGGCAATAGGCTGGCCAAACTGCTTGCGCTGGTGTGTAAAGGGCAGGGAGACGTCAAGAGCAGCCTGCATGATACCCAGAGGTCCAGCACTTAACACCAAGCGTTCCAGATCAAGACCCTCCATCAGCACTCGCACGCCTCCATTGACCTTGCCGAGGATGTTCTCTGTAGGTACAAAGACGCCGTCGAACATGAGCTCGCCGGTGTTGCTACCGCGCATGCCCATCTTGTCGAGCTTGCGAGCGCAGCTGAAACCCTCGCTCTTGGTGTCCACGATGAAGGCCGTAATACCCTTGGAAGCCTTCTCTGGCTCCGTCTTGGCGTAAACCACAATAACGTCGGCGTCAGGGCCGTTGGTGATCCACATCTTGGATCCGTTTAGCACATAACCGCCGTCCACGGCCTTGGCTGTTGTCCTCATGCTGACAACGTCGCTGCCGGCGCCAGATTCAGACATGGCCAGCGCGCCGACACTTGTACCAGCAATGAGGCCTGGCAAATACTTTTGCTTCTGCTCTGGTGATCCGTTCAGCTGCAGCTGGTTGACGCATAGCTGTGAATGTGCCGCGTAGCTAAGACCGATGGATCCAGAGGCTCTTGATAGCTCCTCCATGACCACAATGTGCGCCTGGTAGCCCATGGCGAGACCACCAACATCCTCATCAGCTGTGATGCCGAGGAAGCCAGCTTCACCAAGCTTTTGCCACATCTCTGCTGGGAAGGCATTTGTCTTGTCTGTGTTTGCGGCGACCTCCTCAGTAATTTCACGGCGGGTGAACTCTTGCACTCGCTCCCTCAACTCATCGAGCTCCTCATTTGAGGGAGCTTCGAAGCCTTTGGGGTGTTTGGATGAGTGCAACCGAGACTGAATAGCGGGAAGAGTGACAGCAGGACGCCATTGACGTGCCACGACAGGGCGCACCAGAGATCTGAATGTTCGTACGCTTGTTGCCATTGTGAATGTGTGAATAGCGATGATTGAAAACGAATGATCAGAACAATAAGTCAAGAATTATCACTGCTTATCTTTTTTCTCCTTATTTTCACAATGTCACGTTGTAGACAGAGATTGGATCGACCGAGGGAGTGAGGAGCGCCCGGAAAACACGGGCTTTGATAGCCGTCCTCGATGGACCCGGCTCGTCGCGGCTTCTAGCGGCCGGCCCGCTTACCCCAGGTTTTCGACGTCACAAGCCTCGGCCTTTGGCGTAGCCCGCGCGGCTTTAGCAATTGGTCATTGGGAGAATTAGAAGAGTTTCTGTTTTCCGTCCCTCTCCCTTGAAAGAGGCTCTTTTCTCGTCGTAGACTGTCTTTTTACAATCTCATAATCCTCAAAGAGCCTTCAGATATGACACTATCACGCTCATCTCGCCAGGCGCTGCTGCTCGGTCGCCAATTCGGCCGGCGCTCACAATCACAGATATCCTCACAGAAACGAGCTGTCGCAAACCTCACTCCGCCGCACCATGCCAATGCCATCTCACGAATTCAGACCAATGTTGATCCGTCGTCAGACGAGTTCAAGGAGAATGAGAAGCAGATGAGCGAGGTCATGAGCCGCATGCAGGAGCTTGCTCGCAAAATTCAGCAGGGAGGATCTGAGAAGGCCAGACAGAAGCATATTGCCCGCAAGAAGATGCTCCCCAGAGATCGAGTTACAGCTCTGATTGATCCTGGAACTACGTTCATGGAGCTGTCTCCTATGGCTGGTCATGAGCTTTATCCTGAGGCTGAGGTGCCTGCAGGCGGTATCATTACTGGTGTGGGTGTTGTTGAGGGGGTGACATGCGTTATTGTTGCCAATGACAGCACCGTCAAGGGCGGCACATATTATCCTATTACGGTCAAGAAGCATTTGCGCGCGCAGGCCGTTGCAAGAGAAAACAAACTGCCGTATGTAATTGAACACCTCACCACTCATAAGATGTATACTGACAGCTACCAGATGCATGTACCTCGTCGACAGCGGCGGTGCCAATCTCCCCCATCAAGCCGACGTCTTCCCCGATCAGAACCATTTTGGTCGCATCTTCTATAACCAAGCTCGTATGAGCTCGGAGGGTATCCCCCAGATCGCCGTGGTCATGGGTCCCTGTACAGCCGGTGGCGCCTATGTCCCAGCCATGAGTGATGAGAGTATCATTGTCCAGGAGCAAGGTCACATTTTCCTTGCCGGCCCTCCTCTTGTCAAGGCCGCTACAGGAGAGGTTGTCAGCCATGAGGATCTGGGAGGTGGCAAGATGCATTCATCTGTATCCGGTGTGACAGATTACCTGGCTGTGGACGACGCCCACGCTGTTGTGTTGGCTCGACGCTGCATCAGCAACCTCAACTGGCCTAAAAAGTCACCAGAGACTCAGGCACCCAAGCCAACTTTCTCGGAACCTCTCCACGATCCTGAGGAGCTTCTTGGCATTGCTACCACTAACCTGCGAAAACCTCTTCCCATTCGCGAGGTCATTGCTCGTGTCGTGGATGGCTCCGAGTTCTCCGAATTCAAGCGCGACTTTGGTACCACCCTCGTGACTGGTTTTGCTGAGATCTACGGCCACAAGGTTGGCATCGTGGCTAACGACGGTATTCTCTTCGCATCGTCCGCCGTCAAGGGCGCACACTTTATCGAGCTCTGCTCTCAGCGTGGTATCCCATTGGTGTTCTTACAGAATATCTCTGGCTTCATGGTAGGCTCGCAGTCAGAGCGAGACGGTATTGCCAAGCATGGCGCCAAGCTCGTCACAGCTGTAGCATGTGCAGACGTGCCCAAGTTCACCGTTGTCGTGGGCGGCAGCTACGGCGCTGGTAACTATGGAATGTGCGGACGAGCTTACAGCCCGCGATTCTTGTGGATGTGGCCCAACGCCAAGGTTGGTGTTATGGGTAGCGAGCAATTAGCTGCTGTTATGGAGACAGTTGGAAAGACGGTCGATGCGGGCTTGAAGGAGCGTATTGAGAAGGAGAGTGATGCGACATTCTCTTCAGCTAGATTATGGGTAAGATCAATCCTCTATGCGATACATTCAAAGCTAACATTATCATAGGATGATGGCATTATCCCTCCCCAGCATACAAGACGATATCTAGGTCTGGGACTACAGGCTGCTATGGGAGGAAGAAATGAGGTCAAGGCGGGTGACACCAAGTTTGGCGTCTTCCGAATGTAATGAGTCATTTGCAGTAAAATAGGTTAACATACAAAGTACTAAAACCAAATACTAAAGTATGTGCTGGTCTATGAGCTGCCAAGAGTCCGGCGATGTTGTATCTCGTGTAGCTTACGATGTGGACGAGTCAATTACTCGGTTTCACACCGGTTTACTACATCCTTGCTACGATCTTATGGATATACATACTCATAAGCTTACACGGCACCTACGTCCGTGTTTATATATAGTTATGCTAGTCTCGTATAATCAAGCATGCCCCGTTTATAGGGAACTAACGTCTACTGATCAAGGTGTGCATATATGGCGAATCCTGTAACGTATATGCTTTCGATAATGGAACGGGTTCACAGTGTAATGCCATACTGTTCTGGGTTGATGGGGCGTAAATGAAGATAGGTCTATGTTTATCAATTTGACTGGAAAACATACCTCTCCACATTCAAATATGTCAATCAATCTCCACGCCAATAATGGTAATTTGAAATTTCCTCAAATACGAATAGGAAAAACAATCATGTTACGCAGTATATGTTGATTAGTACAGTTACTTTGCACATATAAGAAGTAGTTGTCGTGGTGGTTTATCAACTTACCCTAGAGAAGAATGAAAATGCAATTTATCGAGAACTTCCTATGGTAAGTGATCGACACTTTACAAAGGCCCATCCTGGTGACCGATGACGCGCAAGGGCCCCCACCACCGATAAACATGAAACACGCCAAGGAAGGACGATGGAACCCAACCAGGGTGATGACTTGTCAGATTGTTCTGGACCCGATGGATACAACTGGATGGATATTGTTAATTGCTGCCGTTGATTGTCCATCTGGGTTTGCTTTTGACAATATGAATTCCGGACGAAGCAAATAATAATAATTTATTTTAATGAGGTTCAAATTAGAAACCAAACGGAATAAAGAAAAAAGGTTCCACAGTGGTAAGGCCTTAACGAGTATTACCAATGAAGGGGTTGATGAAAGCCAGATCTCTAAGGGTGAAACATAACCAACGCGGCAGGGCCCCTGGTGAGTTATCGTAAGATTCAGACACGATAATAATCGAAGAGTTGCATATGCTAGGTCTCCGATGGTTCCGAGAGTTCTATATCAGAAAACACGGTCTTTAGGCTCAAGTGAACGGGCGGACTGATATTGACTTGGTGAAGAAATTAAAGGTCAGTCAAGAACTCTATTGATCTGAATCGCGCATGACCGTGGCTAGTGCATCAAACAAATTGAATCTCATTAACCATCAAACGACGGACACTACTCAATATGATCGTCTAATGTCCGAGGCACAAGCTTTACCGTGCACTAATCGCACAAGGCGAGTCTAGTCAGGTCCTGTCTATCCGTATAGCTTGTGACTTCGGCTATTTACTTCTGCTGTGGCATTGACGCTCCATCAAATTCTCATGAATGTTTGTCCGGCTTGGTGCAAGGCTGAGCTCAAAGCTTGGCTCGTCGAGGTCGAGGACGTAAGTAAAATTAACTTCTGAACAGGTGGAATCATCTTTAAATTGCATTCGGCAGCTCAAGAAAATAGAGTCCGGGAGAAAGACGGACCATATTCTAAGACATTTAAGAACCACACCGAAGGAACATAAACCCTGGAAATTATTTGACAGAAGATGGATCTCATCCTGTGTTGGCCGTTGGTCTTAGTGTTGAGACTTGAGAGCAAAAAGGTGGCTTGCACTCTGTGACTAGGGCCCGAGCTGCAGGAACAGAGCACGCTAGTGTTTCTGCTAAGACTGTTCAGTTTTTGCAAGGGACCACCCTAGCTTCTATGAGTTTTCAATACACGATCCTCTAATGTGATTGGTGGGTTTCACACAGCAGACGGGATCCAGTGGACGCTCAACCAGTGGGAGAGCAGTGGCTGATGTCTCGCGTGCATTTATGGGGAAAACGGCCAACGGGCAGAAGCCCCCCTTTGAGAGGTCATGGCCGCTGCCCCTTCATCTCTTGCTTTTTATCTGTCCATGTCTGTTCGTATTGTGGTGCTCAGTGTGAGTGAATCTGATTCTCATTGTGGGCTTTTTGATGGGCAGGGTGGTCCCATGTTTGAATAGCGACGATCCTGCAGTGTTTGTGAAATACTATCGTGATGTGATGGGGCTCCCTCACCCGTAATAACTGGATCAGTATCCGTAAAAGTAAAGTGTTTGTTGTCTCTGCCTCTCCCGTCTACGGATAGAGTCTGGTCCATTGAGGAATAGCCCTGTTTCGTAGGTGCTTGTGCTTGTGCTTAGGTTAGGTGCTCAACTCCAAGGGTCCCCCGAAAGCCTCACTTGGGTCGTACTCCGTCTTCCTATTTCCCTCTCCTCTCGCTTCCATTCTTTCCTCTACAACCTCACCCGCACTTTTTGTGCCTCTCTGCCTTTATTGTACTGTAATAGTACAAGCCTGCTTTGACCCAAGCTGTCGTCGTCTGCGCCGCATTCCATTCATTTGTTACTACTACTTTGATTCTTTTCTTCATCAGTGCCATTGTGCACCTTTTTACTATTATTCTCGGTCTGTCCAGGGGATAATCAGACCAGCTTTCGATCTCATCTTTTGCCTGGTCGCTTTGACAGTTAAAATAAGATACGCCACAAAAATAATCGTGTTAAGAGAAAGAAGCAAGAGCCGGGAATTCAAACGCCTCAACAACGCCTCGCCTTCCGCTTCGACGACTGACTGACTGGTATTGGTGCCTGCTTCATCGACTCGGCCTTCCATAGGTTCACCCTTCACCATTCACAACCATTATCGTCTCAATACCTGGAGCATCCTCAAACCATCGAGACACAACTTTGAAACGCGATTCGTCCAGCGCCATCTCTCGGTGACACGCAGCCCCGTTGCTCGCCTCGTCTCGTCTGCCACGACATCGATATCGACATCGCCCACTGGTTTTCGATTCCGATTTCCATCTCCATCTGTTGCTCGACGTCGGAACGGATCTCATCCATTTAGTCATTGACTGCGAGCCCCTGTGACGTCGCCTTGAATTATCGCACCCCCCATGAAGTCGTGACCTTCTTTCGCTTCTTCGGTATGTTTTCCATTTTGTTGCTCAATCTTTCTCCTGCACCTTGAGATGGCCTGGATGTCATCTTGATTGTTTCACTTCAATCTTTCGCACCTGTGTCGACCCTTTATCCCCTTGTAATACTAACACTTCTCTTCAGATTAATTCTCATTTGCCTTGTGTTCAGCGCCTGCGAGGTCTGGTTTACCGTGCAACAAACTCTCATTTTTGGCTCGATTCGTCTTATCTTCTTTCACACTCGTTTCTATCTCGTTCTCGTCTTGCCTATTTTTATTTCACCCCTCGGATTTCTCGTAAAGTCGACGTAGCCTGCGGCTGTGCGACCTGATCGATTCCAAGAGAGGCCAACTTTCCATGCTGCAGCACCCCAACCAGTTCGCATAGTGCTCCATATACGAATGCTGTGTCAGTGCTTCTCCGCAAGGATACCTTCGAGTGCTGCAGGTCATCGGATACCCGCATCATTTCATCACTTCGGTTCTTCGCAACATCACGGCCTCTTACATACAGTTGAACTGCATATAGGGGCTTGTTACTGAATTTTCTAACCGTGTTACGCTGTTTGTTTGAATGAACTCTCGACTTGGCATAAAGGAACCAAATGAGTCAGATGTATGATGGAAGAGGGATGGACTCAGCACCTGAATCTGGATCTGTGAGAAGAGCACGCGAGATGGCGCAAGGTGGATATTCGAGACACCAACCTATATACACAGACAACATGGAAGACAGCCCTCCTGGCGAACTGAGGGCTCCTCCTCGTCGACTTATGGGAGGACATCCCGCCGCGCAAACAAAGCTCCCGAAACCCAAAGCCGCGCCCGCCATTGACTATAGAAGTGGAAATTCTGGTGTTGCCATATCTCGACCACAACAAGTACCACAATGGCCTCTGCCCGGCCCCCCGATGGCCGCTATGAATCAGCCCGACCCCGAACCGTATCGACCACCACCCGGACGACCAACACAGGCCCCTCAACGACCTCCCCGACCTAGTCAGGTCCCTTCTTTGCTGGATCAGTCTCGACTTCAGGAGCCGACTCCAGTGTTTCTCACACCCGAGTCTGACGACTACCACTCTCCTGTTCCACCTTCCCCATCCTCACGAATGACAACTTCTAGTCTGGGATCGCTCCCTGACTTCCCTGAGCCTAACCAACCGACAGCTTCAGCATCTAATAGACGAAGCGTCAACTTGGGACCACCAAGAGCAAGCGCCAACCTGGGACCTCCCCCTTCGGCTCGCCGGGGCGTATCATCCTTTTACTCGAACGCGTCTTTCGTCTCACCGATTCCCGAAGAGAGCCTTAACTCGCGATCGCACGGCTCATATGCATCAAGTGCTGCTATGCCGGACAGCTGGCCTGCGAATTCTCGGGCAGTCAGCCCCTCGTATTACGATGAGACGGACAACAAGAGCCAGGACTCCGCTTATGACGAGTTTCACGATGATGAGAGTAAATTGGTCCGCAGTGCTAGCATCGGAAAGAGAGGAAAGCCTTCAATTGTCCACACCAAATCATTGATTATGGAGCCTAACCACCGCCCTTCACCATCGCCGGTCCAACCTTTCGACTCTGGGACCGGATATATCGACGCATCAACAAGCTCTTCGAACACACTCCCTCTGGCAAAGACATCGGCGCCCGCGCATAACCCTCACGACAGCCTTAGTCCTGATGCTATTTTGGGCGCATACGCAGCTGCCAGCGCAACCAATCTGTCAGAATCATCAGTTCCCGCGCCAACACCATCCCCTCAGCCTTATAGTCGACTTTCGGCTATTCGACGACCACCAAAGCTGGACATTGAGGCAGTGAGAAGAGCAGAGGAAAGAGGCAGTATAACGAGCTTGCCCGACCTAATTCGACGTGCAACTCGCCTCGCCACTATGATCGAGTCTGGCAAAAGACCAGCCAGCCGCTTTGACAACTTGAATGATTTCTTTGATGATAAGGGGCAGATGCGAGGGGGTGACAAAGAAAACTCAGGTAAGCAGGTCTGCTTAACGATACAACATTTTGGTGAACTTACAAGTAGTAGGACTATCAGACATGCTGGCAGCATTCCCTCCACCCGCACAACAAACAGAGCGACAGAGCCGTGGCTCTTGGTTCCGAACAACGTCTTGGCCACTTGCACCTACCCGACAAGGAGACGTACCCTCGCGATCTGGTCTTCGTCAAATGACGCCTTCGGACGAAGGCCAGATCAAGCGACGTCGGCGCTGCTGCGGTTTGCCAGTCTGGGCATTTGTCCTCTTGCTGCTCCTTCTCGTGGGTATCATTCTGGCCGCCGTGCTTGTGCCACTGGAGTTCTTCGTCTTCAAGAACTTGGGCAACAACGACAAGCCCCAATCTGCACTTGCTCAGTGCCAAGAATCACTCAAGTGCCAGAACGGTGGAACAAATATCGTGTCCCAGGGTAGTTGCTCATGCATTTGCACAAATGGCTTCACGGGCTCTGACTGCAGTGCTGGAGGCTCTGATGGATGCACAACTACAGATCTGGGAGGTGACCTCAGCAATGTCACACTCGGCAAGAGTATTCCACGTCTTATTGAGAACAGTCAGAAGAACTTCTCTATCCCCCTTTCTGGTACTGCCATCATGGCTAAGATAAACGCTGCAGAGCTGTCTTGCATTGCTCAGAACTCGCTCGTTACGTTTGATGGCACTGCTACACGGAAAAGGGGAGCCTTGTTTGAGAACTGGGCTATCAAATTCAAGCGAGAGGCGCCTGCACCTACTCTGGTTGCACGTGCAACGCAAACTGCCCCTGCCGTTGTTGTATCTTCTGAGACTGCCCCAACTACGCTGGTAGTTGATGAAGGAAGCCCGGACAAGGCACCGACCGCAACAGGTGATGCCGACGACATGGCCTCAACCACAGGCGCAGCCGGCCCATCCCAGACACAGGATCCAATGACCAAGTTCAAGGTTACGAATGAGGTTGTCGACTTTGCACGAGTCGCCGTGCTCTATGTCCTACAACAGGAGAATGTGGACAGCGCTGAGGACGCCCAATCTAGTCTTGAGAAGTTCTTGGCCAAGGCTCGTAAAGAAGACGGTGTACTTGCAAAAGATGCAGCCAGTGTTAGTATTGGCGACAAGGAGACGGTGGACTTGTTGAGGTATAAGATTAGTATCGGATCAAAGACGATAGGAGGAAACGTGAAGCGTGATGTGTTATCCCCACTGGCGGCTCCTACTCATCCGTATGTTTGGCCTAGAGGAGTTCATATTGCGAGGTGAGGGAGTCAAGAGTAGACGCTGTACATAACGCATGAACATAGGTAAATATGCATCTCGCAAATGGCGTCGGTTCAGTGCATTTATCGTTTATCTCGTTTTGTTCTGCTTTACCAGGGCTGGGCCGTGGGTGGTAATGAGTGAGGATAAAACACGGGATTATTGACGAAGAAGGACGAAAGAACAAAGAAGAAAGATCTTGCATAACCATTTCAGCGACGCCCTCTCCTCCTTTTCTTCTTCTTTCTCTTTCTCTTTCTCAACCTTTACTTTTCTATTCTATTTCCCCCTTTTTAGCATTTATAACTCGCGAGCCAGATTAGCGAGGGCGTTTTATCAAAATAGAGGCCTTATTGCTTGATGTCATGATTCTATCGATTGTAAAGAGATTCGGTTCTTGATAGTCTTGTGAAGTATTTTGACTAATGTGTAGTTCATTCTCTTTGCATACAATGCCTGAACCTAAGTACCTATATTGAATGTATGGATATCTCATGGCTGATAAAATACCTCCTCAACTGGCTTCCACCAAGACGGCTCACCAGCCTCAGAGCTCACAGCACCAGGAACAAGACTCTCCTGCCAGGAATCAGTCATCTTCCACCATTCTCTGACGCGTGGGTTCTTGGCCATATTTTCCATGTCGCCGCTGTAGTCTGAGCCAATATATTTGAACGAGGCGAAGAGGATGCAGCTCTGATCATCATAGAAGATGCTATCTATACAATCGAACACATTAGTCTCTAGTCTGGGTTGTGTGGAGTACAACCTGGGAGGAAGATCATACAATCTCGAATATTGCATTCTTGGATCTGCTTTAGAACGTCGGGCCAAACACGAGCGTGGACTTCCTTGTACTCTGCGAGATGTTGAGGTTTGAGTTTAACGATTTGAGCGAAGCGGCGAGCTGTTTGGGACATTTTGTGTAGACGAGGGGTGTATATGTGGTTGATTGTGAGTATGGGAAACACAGAGATAAATGAGGCTTAAAATAATATAGCAGCTATAGAGTTCTAAAGTTAGAACGCATTTGAGATGGGAAAGAAGCAGTTATATAGCTACGCTCGGCAATCGGGCTAGCATATAGCGAGTCGAACCCCCGCATAGTATACAACATGGCTTCCTCTATATCCACAATTGGGGATCGTGGATTCTCCCCAAAGTGGAAGCTGAGTTATTAGATCGGGAGCGGAAGCGGGAAAGTGTCATTCAGGGTCCACACTTTGTGGAGGATCTTTAAACAGTCCATGATCTTAAGGAGGTGCTTTGTTATCTTGTTTATTGGTCGGATAAGACATATACATTAGCAGTCAATTTTGTTTAGGAGATGGTGAAATAATTTTTACAGATTTATTTTTAGTATATCAAACAGCGCCTGGGCAACCAGAAATCCGAATAGACACCGTTGAATCTTTAAAGAGAGGACAGTAACAATATCAATCGTTACCAAACAAGGCCACGCCCACTGTAATATGTAGGAAGCCATCAAGTTCATAAAGCATCATCCCACTTAACCAACGCTGTAACGCCTGTCCCAAGACCAAACCGAAATCTTAAAAAACATACAATCTTGGTATCGATAACACGCCTCCCATAGAAGGGCTGTATTGGCAGTGAACGTTCCCTTTTCCGTCTAACAGGAGCGAATTGCGCACAAGTACATGGCCGGAGGGTCGACCTTTAGTTGCGTGGCTCATACAGGGGAAGAGCCTCCTCATCAACGATAAGACCGGACTTTTCATCCTCAACAAGCATCTCAGCAATAGCGGCCTTGTGAGCGGCGCCGGGTGGAAGCTCAGGCTCGGCAGATTGGCCCTTGAACAGGCGAACCACGCGGAGAATCATAGCGCAAACAAACATGGCGAAACTAGAATGTGTCAGCATATGAATCGAATAATGACGGCAATGATTAACGTACAATGCAACTCCAACACCGGCAGCAACACCCATGAGGACAGGGATGATAATGTATGTGGCAACGTGCTTCAGAACCTCGCCCCAAGACTGATGGGGCTTCTCATGCACAAGGGGACCTTGCTTGAAGTTGTCGGTAGGCTTGTTCTCAGCCTTACCATGACCATGATGGGACTTGTGACCGTGGGCGTGAGGCTTCTTTCCGTGGCAGCCCTTGAACTTGCCCTTAACGCCCTTCCAGGTGTCGTGAGCCATGCCCTTGGCGCGACACCACATAGAGCAATCCTCTGGCGCTTTCTCGCCGGCGCCCTTGACTTCGATGCTTCCGATGATGATCTCGCCAACAGGAGCCTTGATGAGCTTGACTGTAACTGGAGGGACGCCGTCGACAAAGCGGTCGCCAACTTCGATAATTCTGACTTCGACATTGACAACCTCGAGATGCTGGTCCTTGTCAACTCCCTCGGGGCGAATGGCCAAGCCGTAGCCCAACCGACGCATATCGCTCTTGCCGTTACCCTTGATCACGGCAGCTGACAAGTCTCCATTCCAAGGGTCGGCGTGTGGGTACAGTTCGAAGCCGTTCAACACCAGGCGACGGTCCTGGACGCCGAAGTTGAGTTCTAGTTGAGTATCATGGCCACGACACTGGAGACAGGGGACATCAATGACTTGGCCGTAGGCGGAAGCGGGGATATCGATGGAGCCGACCTCGATGGGCAGAGTGCGAAAGATGCTGTCGTCCTTTTCAGACGTCTCTGGGACGATAAGAACAGCGACGGCGGTCGCTGCGAAGGCGAGTGGCTTAAAAAGCATGATGCGATGGTGTTCTCGATGGAAGTAATTCGTGTGTTTTGATGATGATGATGATGATGATGATGATGATGATGATGATGGTGTTGTTGTTGTTGCTGCTGCTGCTGCTGAATTATTAACGTGGTCAGAGAAGGTTGGTTTAAAAGAAGAAGAAGAGAATGAGAGTGAGTGAGAGTGCACCTGCGCCTAATGGATGGTAGCGTGCTTAACTCACTTGAGGCGTCGGATGTCTCGGTGGCAAGGGCTCCGCTTTGGGTAAAGTGTGAGCGTGAGAGGCACGAAATCTGGGGCCGGAAGGTACGACCCCTCAGGCGATGACGACGATTTTAACTGTACCGTTGATTCGCTCAAAGTGATTGGCTCAGCTGGGCCCTCCCTTTGTCTCTTGCCCGCCCACTTACCATTAAACAGTTTGATGAATGAGTGCCTTAATTACGGATACAATGATACCTGCAGTGATGCCCCGAAAGAAAAATTTAACGCGACGGGATGTACGAAGTATCTTGCTGTGATTTGCTCGCACCTATTTGATACTTGGTACTGGGTTGTGGTGGAGACGAGAGTTGTTCAGTGATTGAGAGCCATGTCTCACGGCTGAGATACGTGAAGAAGAAGGTTTGCACAATAGAGAAACGAAGGATGGAGTGATGTTAAAGCGATGCCAAGCGGCTTCAACCATCATCAGCCAAGATATGCTAGCGATCCACACATGTCTCACATTTTGCATCCATCTCGGTTTCAAAGCACGCGATCAAAAGGCTTCCAAGAACAAGGGCTACTGTACGGATATCTGTACTGTCAAAGACGTTGACCGTTATCCTCAACATAATTAATGGAATGGATTATGTAAATCTTGTACACACCCGTAACGTTTCTTTTCAATCAACTCAGAGCAACTCTCTTACATACACCCTCAATGAACCCAAGGCCCCTGCCATGACCCCTGTAGATCCGGGCCTCAAAGTTGTCCGAACTGCCGAAACCATAATCGAAACCAACAGGGCTGAATTAGAAATCGAAATAGAGTCCAGACAAGAAAACCAGCAGAGAAAGAGAAAAAGGAAAAAGAAAGAAATGGGACCCTTGATATGACATGACATGACCCGGCATGTATCGTCAAGGGAAATGTTGTACAAACACCATCCAAGTCGTTCGTCCTACCTCCTGAGACTTATTCTTCAGCCTCTAAAACCTGTCCATGCCAAAGACCCTTGAGCTTGTCTTTGACATTCTTCCATCGCGGGCGCCAATCGATCCTCTTGCTTAAGCCTCCATCGCCGTCGCCGTCGCCGTCGCTAGTGCTGACGCCCAGCTCAGACAAGTTCTGATGGCGATGAATTGGGGAGTCATTGCCCCAAGGAAAGTTGGGATCCTCGGGGACTCTGTCAGTCGGGGTTGGATAACCATCCCCTGCCGAGCCTGATTCTTCCGCCCGGGACTTGGTGACTGTCCTCAATGTTGTGAGCGGCTGATAGGTGCTTGAATCTGTGTCTTTTCTTCATTAGTACAGACTCGCTTTCTCGACAACAAGATCACAAACCTTTCACATCAAATGTGTGAGTCATATTCGACCAATGCACTGCGCTGTAGCTTGACATTGAGCTTGTAGTGTTGCAGGTTGACGAGACGTCACCTGTGATCGTGGGTGCCGAAAGATACGACCATGATGAAGCTGTGCCACCAGCTGCGGTTAAGCAAGTTGTGCTAGCTGAAATCGTTGGAGAGGATGGAGCGCCATACACTGAATCTGTGCAAGTCGATGAGCTGGTAGTTGTAGAGTCGCATGGACTGGCTGTGTCTGCTGAGCCAGTCAAGAGGTATGTGTCCGTCAGTGTATCAACCACCGATGACGTTCTTCCAGAAGCCTGTGTCAGCGTCGAGTTGCTCACAGGGAATGGTGTCAAAGCGGAACTATCCATGCTGGTTGATATCCCCTTTGCACTCCCAGTTGTCAAGAAAGGGCTCGATGTCACTGAAAGCGACGATAGCACAGAGGCCGACGAGACAGTCTCTGTCTCCGAGAAATCACTGATCCCCGAAGTCGCGTTGGCCCATGTGGAAACAGCTGAGCTGGTGATCTCAGCCCCTGATGCTAGAGACGTGGTCGGTTTCGCCAAAGTGGTCGTGAGAAACAATGTTGTGGTACGGCTGTATGAGATTGACAACGAAGCATCGTCAATTGAGTTGCCGGAAGCGGATTGAGATGTGCTTGATTTTTCCAGTGTCGTAGTACGGAACACCGTGGTTGTGCGAGTATATGAAGTTGACTCTGAACCTCCGATGCTTAGGTTGCCAATAGTGGATTGTAAAGTGCTTGGCTCTGCTAGGGTAGTAGTAAGGAACAAAGTTGTTGTCCGCGTATACGAAGTGGACTCCGAAGTTTCGCTGCTCTGGTTACCAATACTAGACTGGGACACGCTTGTATCTGCCAAGGTGGTAGTCAGGAACAATGTTGTAGTGCGGGTGTATGAGGCTGACTCTGAAAATTCGCTGCTCAAGCTTCCAGTGGTCAACTCGGACGCGCTGTCCAATGCTGAAGAGCTTGCCTCATCTGTGAGACTCAAAGTCAGCCAAGTTGTCCATGGCTCAGGGTCCGGTGTCCAGGAAGTGATTGACGAAAAGGGGGCAGTGAACTGAGCTGTAGAATTGGAAAGGGGGAAGAGGGGTGTATTTGTACCAGAACCAGGTGTTGATGACTCAGTTATGGTTTCGTGCAAGGTGGTGTTCACGGTACGGTAAGTTGTACTGATCGATGGTGTAAGGGTCGCACTAGATGTCGATAACTCTCCCATAGAGCTAGTAATGGTAGGGTGACTCCCTGTGCCACTTGGTGGCTGAGAAACACCAGTTCCAGTCATTGTCGTGTTTGATGGAAAAGGGAAGGGTGGTGTGCTAGTTAGTACCATGGACAGTGTAGTACTCTCCAACGTCACGAAGAAGGGCGGCGTGAGTATAGTAACTGTGAAGTCGCCCCTGAACGTTTTGGTGACGATACTGCCCGATATAGTGGTGAGTGTAACATTTAGTGAAGGAGGAAGTAGGGGAGTTATAGCTGTCGTTTCGCCCAGAGTTTGAGTTTCAGTACCTATGACCGACTCAGTTTTGGTAGCCGTGACAGCCGCTTGAGTGGTAGAGTTGGTGAGCCACTGAACTGTACTGGTAGTGTTCCATGACTGGAAGGTAGTAGTAGTGACTGCAGAGGGATTCTCGCCTCTGGAGCTCGAAGAGTAGTATGTCTTACTAAGTTTGGTAGTAACCAAAGTTGAGTTAACGTAAGGAGCAGTGCCATTAAAACCTGAGGTCATGGCAGAAGACACGGCCTCAGAGCTTTGGGAATTGATAGTCTTAGCAGATTCAGACAATGACATCGAGGGTGTCGTTGATAGCCAATCGATGGTCGTGTTGATTGGGAAAGGTACGTTGGTGGGCCGCCCGGATATGATCGAAGTGCTAATACTAGGAAGGCTGGCGAAAGATGTTGACCAAGAAGTGGATGTACTCATTCCGGATCCCAGAGTCTCTGAAAAGTTGTACCCACTCGTGGTATGAGATGCCGTTACATTGCCAGACGAGGCCAGGCTTGTTGGTGAGAGGCTGGTAGTAATGGTGGAAGTCCATGTCGTCCTTATCACTGTTATGTTCCCAAGTACTGAACTATCAGTTAAATCTCGCGTTGACGTGGTCGTTACGCTAAGGGGGGTCATCGGCGTGGTAATGATAGATGCCCAAGAAGTTGGGAAGGAGATTGAGGGGAGCTCCAGAGTCGTCTCGGAAGTTTGTGGCCCGGCAAATGTCAAAGTTACTGTTTCAAACAAGGAGTCTGTCTGCCAAGAGAATGAAGAGCGTTGATTGGAAGTCGACGAATTGAAGTGCGAAGGGACAGACGTGGAATACTCCGTGGAGACTATGCTGTTCACCATGCTTGTGACACTTCCTGTTGGGATAATCCCACCGGGAAAGATTGTAACAATAGATCCTTCAGACAAAGTGACAACTGTAAAGGAGCTGTTAACTGTCTGAGACGTCGCGTTGACGGGTAGAGCGGTTGATGCAAAGAGAGTTTCTGACGATGTTTGGCCAGAGGTTGTAGCAACGTCTGACTCGGAGGCACCAAGGCTGCCACTGAGGGTCGAAGTGAACTCCAAAGTAACAGAAGAGTTTGTGGCAGACGAGGTGAAAGTAGGTGCAGTGTGTGTCTTGGTCATGGTAACAATGGTAGAAAACGTGTCAGTCATTGACACCACAATCGCTGACGACTCTCCAGTCTCAGCACCCGACGAGTCATCGGAAGCAACAGCCGTAGAGCTGGAGCTATCAAATGAATTTGGGAAGCCGAATGAGGAGACAGGAATACCGACTGTTGAAGTGAAGTACTTGGTAGTCGTGGTAAAACTCACGGTTCCATTGATAGGAATACTGGAAGCCCGAGATGGTCGTTGCGTCGACTCAGAAATTGAAACGTCAGTCAACGTCCTTTGGGTTGTGATGGTCCCAACTATGCCAGAGGTCAGATTGCCTGATGATGGATGCTCTTCTGAAACAGTAGCAGTCAACCCCATGGTAGAAGTTTCGGACGAGTTCTGTTGTGGGATGACTGTGATTGTTGTAGTTTGGTCTTGAGTAATGGGCAAAGGGGAAGTTGAAAGATCTGACGATATACCGGAAGAGAAACTCGGGCGCGAAGAGCCATTAGTTTGTGTAAGGTACGTCGTAGACGGCAAAGTCAATACAGAGACCGTAGATTCTGTAGCAGAGACTGTCACATTGACATTGAGCATTTTCGTTGTTGTTGTTGTGGTTGACTGAATCTTGGTTGGGCTACTCTCAACAATCGTCTCTGTCTCGGTAAAGAAACTTGAAAGTGTGACAGATGAGACTGAGATAGAAGAAGATCCAGTTTCTGTCTCGAGTGATGCAGTATCAGTCATCCTCGTAGAATCCGAGGCGATGCCGGTATTAGCAGAAGAATCAGTGCTAGTAAACGAAGAGCTATTGCTCAAGATCGTGGAAGCCTCGGACCTAGTAGTCTCGGTTCCATGAGATGAATCCGAGGCTGTGAGGTGAGCGGTCGATGATGCCTTGGGGCTGGATGTACTACCAGCCTTGGCACTTGAGCCGACGGTTATCGTGAAAGTGTCGGTTTCTAGCGCTGAGGAGACAGAGAAAGATGAGCTGCCAGAAGAAGCAGTATGATACTGAGTGGAAAAATTTGAGTTGGAGGTCTTGCCAGCCCCGGAAGATCCAGTCTGGGTTTCCAGTGCAGTAGACACGACAGAGGGATCTGATATTGTTAGAACATGAGAGAATAATTGAACCGGGATACAATACTTACAGGAAGTCAAATCAGTTGGAACAACTGGCTCTCCGGTATAGTAGGGAGGAGGGGGACCATGGCCATCAGCGAGTACGTTGCCATCAGGATGGCGAGCTTCGATGAAGGCATTCCCGCGTACGACTCCGTGAGCACCTGGATTTCGCTGACAAGCAAGCCCAGTTGCACTACTCAGAAGACAAGAGAGCAGCAGAAACACCGACAAGGTGGTGATCGTAGGAATGTTTGGTGGTCTCATGATGAAAATGTACAAGTGCTGTTGGTGCTTGATGTCAGTAAACATTCTCCATGTCTCGGAGCACTCAAAGGATGCTTGAACTCACCAGAATGATGCCACGATCGAGAATTACTATTGATAGATGCTTAAACGAGCGTATGAGTGAGATGCGAAATAACAGATACAGATAAACGAGTGATGGTCGACTCCTAGGAGGTTGTTTAGTTCTTTCTTGAGGTGTTGAGGAGGACGCGAGAACGAGATACGCGAAGCGGAAGAAATGAAAGGAAGAAGCGAGAAGAAAAAAGAAAAAGAAAGCAAGGCACGTGAGTACGTAGGCCGACTCACAAAGAACGCACGAGATACGAAATGTGAAGGGTGCAACTGGCAGCAGCTGTCACGAATACCTTGACAGTGTCAAGCAAAAGGGGGCACCAGATCTCGATACCTTATAGGCGGCACAAACTCTCCAGCACCAGGTTTTTAGCTCACCCCTTATATCCTACCACAGCATGAGCGTACAGGCTGTATTTCTAAGTTGAATCAGTTATAAGTGCTTGGCCCAGTGTCTTTGCAGTGGTGATTCTGGGTGCATGTTTCGTCAAATTGGCCCATGCTTCGTGACACATCGACCGTTAACGACCATATAGAGCTTTGTAATAACCTCATAGAACATATATCCGGTTGATTGCTTGCCTTCCTTCCGATGGGATCGGTCCCGGAATCTTGGAAAGCCGTATCGTTCCGTGTTCTTATGCCACGACGGTAGGCATTCCTAGGGGTAAACGACCAATACAGGCAAATTCGAAGTTTATGGAATTCTATCCGACCATATTCTCGGACAATAAAGCTCGATTTGACGTTCCACGATGGTTTGCTTGCAGGTGTCGAGTGAGTGTTCGCTACCGCTTCTGCTTCATCAGCCGGTGATTGTTTCCATGTATCATCTCACAGGCCGTCCTTCATCTCCCATCACGCCTCTCTAATGGGAAATGGCACAAAGCTAGTAGGCCTAAGAGATATCCTCACTTGAGATGAACCAGCCTATTCCTGCCAGATATCAAGCGATTCTCTAGTGCATCAGCTTTCAAGACATAGCGAAACTAAATGGGGATCGTATGCTAGGCGGTTGTCTCTTTCACTAGAAAGAGTACAATGCTGACTCGTCTTATAAGTCGTACATAACCCGTGTAAGAGATATACCCTCGTACGGCTGTATCTCGCTCTGACTCTCTGTAGGATCTAGCTTGCATTAGTAGAGTGACTAGAAGACGAGATCTCGGCCATGTTAAGCGGCGGAGCACAAATCATGTCCGGTTTTCAACCGTTGGGGGATAACGGCCTGGCTGTTGGAAATTCCACGGCTCAGGGCCCTGAAAACAGAAGTAGCATGCCATCCGTGGGCGTAGTACTTGTAACGAGCTTCGGCAACGAGGCGAGATGCAGCTTGCCATCGGGTCGCACAAGGAATATACCCTCCTGCAATGCGTCCAGCTTGTCTTTGCTCACTTCTTTGCAGGACTATCGAATACGATGATTAGTTTTCCCTATGTTGAAATCATTAGTCTGTTCGAAGGTGTCAAAAGCTTAGCTGCTGTTGTGGCACGCTACCAATCGGATTAGAAATTGACGCAAAAGACCATGGATTCTCACGATTGAGACTCGCCTGGAAATCCATTAATACCTGAAGAAATAGCTACTGGAATTTCAACGACAGTGCAGAAGTGAACACCCAGATATTGACGAGTCTTCATCCTGAACAGTAAATACCTGAAGATTCAAATTAGGGGATCCTTGCGAGGTTCATGTTGACGTGCGAGGAATGAGACAAAACGAGACGATGAAGGTTTTGTATAAATAAAAAAAGAACCCAAGACATTTTTCTCTGGATTAATTAATTAACCCCTCCTGCCTTTCTGGGCGATCTGGCTAAGACCCTTCCTTCCTATGTCTGTGAGGGCGCGTGCTTGACCTCTCAGGTAAGGCAGGAACTTGCGACTACCTTGGACGCATTTCATTTCCTCACTTCTCCCTTAACAAGATGAAATCAAATCCATATTATTACCTCAACCCCATGTTTTGGACACCACGTTTCGCAGATCATCAGTGTTGCGTGGCCTTGAGGCTTAGAGTGTTGTACCAAGACAAACGCGTTTACTCGGCCTTTTCAGCGGTTTCACGCAGAGTTGGAGCAGTTCCATCAGTCATTGAGGTATTCTTGTCTTCGATATCAGCAGCCCAAAGGGCAGCACCAACTTGATATTGTCAGTTCTGTGTAATAAAAGCCCGCATGTGAATGAATGGCTTACCTGTGTTGCTGAATGTGAAGAACATGGAAGCAACAGGAACCATCTCAAGAAGCGTAGCAACCAGACCGAATCTATACAAGCACATCGGTTAGTTAATTTTGGTTCATATTGTCCTACTATTCGCTAAGCACAAATATAAAAGGTTACGTACGCAGTGTAAGGACCAACGTTCTTGCTGAGCCAGTCCTCCCTCTTAGGCTGCGACCAACGCTTCAGCTGGAAGTACTGGAACAATGTTAGCTTGGTTGTAAAGCCAATGCCAAAGAATAATACTTACTCGGCCGTGAACTCCCTTACCTCGAGTGCGACCTGCGTCGGGTTAGTAGAGTAGCAAATATGTGAGTAAAGCTTTCTCACCTTGAATGAGAATGAAGATCACAGTACCAACAACCGGGATAGCGTTGAGAGGCAGGTACATGATGTAGCGAATGATGGCCTTGGGACTGAACTTCTCAAAGGGGCTCTTGAGAATCTTGCCTAGCTTCTGCATCGGATCTCCTCCAGACTTGACCTCTCGTCCCTCGCTCACAATCTGGGCATCCCCACGAGCTAGCAGTGTGCCATCAAAGACATCGAGCAGGGCGTCTTGGAGAAGATAGTTGCGGGATACGAGGTTGATGATGGTGGTACTCTCGTTGAGAACCAAGAGGATTGCGGAGAATGGTGCAATAGGACCGTTGACGAAGAACAGGATAGCGAGTTGTGGCAGGTATGTAAAGAAGAACATGCCACCGATGACACCCGTAGACAGAAGGACTAGAGGACCGAGCTTGGAGATGAAGGGCTTCCATAGCGAACGGTGGGAGAGGAAATAGAAGATGCCCTACCAAAGACACGAAATGTTAGTGAATGGTCGCTTTGGGATTCAAGAGGGGAGTTCTGGGTACCTTGATCGGGTAGAGGTAGGATCGGCTCTTGGCAGCGCTGGTGACATGCTCTCTAGCCTGGGCATAATCCTCCTTGCTGCAAAAATATTAGCTTGAGACGAGAAGGAAATCGTCGGCGCTCCAGCCTTACAAGACCTCTTGAGCTTTCTCTCCAACAGAATCAACCACTCTGTTGCGCTGGGCAGGTTGCTGCTGGTGATCAGCTCCTGAAGCTTCAGCTGTGTCGGCCATTATGGTGGATGCGAGAGAGGAAGTCCAGTAATTTGGTGATTTTGCAGATCGTTCGAAGAAGTGAATTGTTGTTTTTAGCACGTTGATGTTGCAAAGGGAACAAAAGCTGAGCTCCTCTGTTTATTAGTACAGCGAGGTTGGCAATCACAAGCTTAACATTCCACCTAAAACCATGGAAGCTCATCATCAAGGGAGGAAGCTCCAATCGATGTCGTCATTACCACCTCAAGGCCCTACGGGTGGGGCTACCTTAAATCGTCAGTCTCAATCTCATGCATAGGTACCTCTACAAATACTGTACTAATAAGGACTACATAAATCTTTTGGTAAGTTTATGTGTGATTTTAGGTATTCCTTGATAGATGTAAATACTTAAGGATTAGCCCCCCAAGACTTACGACGTCTAAGTATAGAGATAAATCACCTCTAAGTACCTCGCCCAGGTAATGATGATTTTGTTACACTTTTTGATACCTAAAGTACCACCTACCATACCTAGGTAGCCTTTAATATAACAGCTTTATTGATTCTCTTTTTCATGCTACCAACACTCTGCCAAGGAACCTACTTATTTTCGCCCTTTAAAGTCACTTTAATTAGCCTCAAGTCACCCCCAACAACGTCAACCTGCAGATCGCCGGACGAAACGTCCCAGAGACCCACCTCCGCCGGGAGCTCATGACCCACCATCGGCCCCAACTCTCGGGAACCCATTATAAGGCTCTGGCCAACGCTGACGTCTGTTTGTCATGAGCTGTACAGAGTAAGCCATGGACCTTGAAACAAGGCAGATCTGTTTCAGAATTGACCTATCAGTCCTATGATAACATCTTCTACGGCGTCTAAAGAGCCTCTTCTCCTTGTACACTTGTGGTATGTATGTCGCGTGAGTCTCGTTATTCGCCCCTCTTCCAATTACATGGTAACGTGTTGCTGATCATCCCCCAAAAAGATGAAAGGTATGCGTCACTGGGAGCCCGCGTATAACATCATGTCGAGCCCAACGTTGACGACAGCCTCGTCCAGATAATGATAAAATGAAAGCGCTTTCGATAGCTACCACGAGAACTAACGATCCATAAACCAACACCGCCGCCATGACTCAACGATACATCTCGAATAACCTCCCTGCTCAGGCCCTAGGCTCGGATCCCAAAGAACTCCTAACCTATGCCCTTGAACTTGTCGTTCGACATACCCCGCCTCGCGAGGTCTACCACGAACGCCATCTTGGCGGTCTCTTCACCGGCTACACTGGCCTGGCCTACCTGTTTCTTCAGCTATCTGAACTATACCCGGATCTGAAAATCTCTGGTCAAGATTTGATGTCTTGGGCGAAACGCTACATGGAAGGAGACCGAGGAAAACTGGTTTTGGAGAAGGGCAACTGTGGTATCTCCTCTGAAAAACTATCCTTCGAGGCAGTACGGGTGTGTATAACAAAGGATGATGATCACTTGATCACATTCCTCAGCAACATACCAATACTTCTTGGTCCATACACCACTCCCCAGGACGATGCTTTCCCATCAGAGATACCATATGGGCGGGCAGGTGCACTATACATGCTTCGCATGGTGAAGCACTGGGTGCCGAGGAGTGAGACTCTCATCGAATCTCCTATCAAGCGACTGACAGAGAGGATCATGGCCACCGACGACGACGGAAGGGGTAACTGGGAGTGGCATGGAAAGAGATACTTTGGAGCTGCCCATGGTGACATTGGTATTATGACACAGCTTGTCCTCTCAAATCCATCGCTCGCTCCACAACTAACCCGACGCTTGGAAAAGCTCCTCGAGCTTCAACTTCCAGACGGAAACTGGCCATCGAGCGTACGTAGTCTCAAAGAAGGCAAAAGTGCAAGTCTCATCCAATGGTGCCATGGCGCCCCTGGTTTCTTGTACTCCCTGACGTCCCTGCGCTCGTACTTCCCTGACCTGCAGGACCGTATCGACTCAGCTGTCGAAAAGGGGCAGAGTATAACCTGGAGACATGGCCTGCTCACCAAGGAACCGTGCTTGTGCCATGGGATTTTTGGAAATGCATTGTACGTTTCCCCCGTATTCGACCCCTTTTCTTCACCGCGATATCCCAGGCCTCGGCTATGACTGACCTCGGAGTAGGGTGCTTCCCCGTGGGCCTAATAGACAGCATTTCCTTGCACTGGCCACCGCGGACGCAGTGGAGAAAGTGCGTCGACATGATCCGAATCTTTTTGAAAATGCATCTTACGGACACAAAGCCGCAGTCCTCATGAATTATCTGCCGAGTGCCGCGTGGACATGGGCTGTTTGCGAGCAGGAACACCCCCCTCTTATCATGTATAATGATGTGTAGTGCAGAAGAGTTGCGTCTGGTGGTTTGATAATATCAAAGTTGCAAGACTCAAGCTGCAGCTTGTTGTCACAATAGCGACGTCGCGCGGGCGCCGGCGTCCAGTTTTTCTTTGACGCCCACTTATTCAGAATGAATCAATGGTTCGATGCAAAAAGAACACGGACGTGATATTCGGTAATGATCAAAGTGGCTGCTTAACGGTTAACCGAGGATATGGAATTCTAGAATACCCCCAAACCTTCACAAGCTCGGCCTGAGGAATCTTGATTCACCAGCCCCATAGTTTCAGCCAGGAGGCAGCATCTGAGCTCGGCCAATGTCTTGGCCAGATGGGCATGCATGCGATCTTGAAGGTGAGAGAAGGATAGCCAGGCGTGATCTTGCGTGATACGTCGTCCGGGGTGGTTCGCGAGGATCGGCACTCTTTGCGATACGCCCGCTGTCTTGGACCCATAGCTCGGGCGTTACTGGAGAAGAATCGGAGTTTGAAGACTTTCAGGGATGAGGCTTGTTTGAAGTTGTTCCTTAGGGTTTCCTTTTTATGTGAAACCTCTTGCTATTGGTTCCTGTTTGGTGGGTTCTGTGCAGACACATGGAATTTGCGGGTGAACCAACGTGAGGCTTATCGTTTTGGCAAGGACTTAATCAATACCGAACTCCGCCGTCCAAGAATTGAGGATCATGGAGAGCATCGATGACCCAGCTAGTCCCATATTTAAGAGACTCACTCGAAGACCCGTTCTATAAACGTGATAGTCATCGGCTTAGCCGACAAGGTCTGAGACTTCACAATCATGACCATGTGAATTTGCTTGTGATTCCTCGTGAAAGTGATAGACCACAAATTCGATATGAGAAAAACTTCATCAGGTACAATGCCAAGCTCAGCTCAGATCATAAGGCATGAGGCTCATATCATGCGACGTTGGAGACGGAAATTAGCAGGCGCCGGGCTGGAATACGGTTTTCGGCCGAGTGCCTGCAAGCCTTCCGTTCCACCCCGGCAAGGTGGGGCCGAAGAACCGTGACGAAATAGCGCCAGGCCCAGGGGCTGGGAGCCTCTTATGGGGCGTCCTGTAAGAGTCTAGTGAGGCGAAACGAACTGTCAAAGGGGCAGACTAGGCAAGAAGACGGACGGACTGTCAACGTGAAGGAATTGGTAATGTATGCAGTGATGATGGGTCCAGACTTAGCCAATCCATGCAAACTCAGGATGAATCATCACGGGCAAGTCCCTAACGTTACTCCTCCATGGAAGTGGATTGTCAGGGATTGGGTCTGATAATCGGAACATGAAAACGAAAATGAGAGGGGGGTGTAAATCAATTCGATGCGATGCTATGGGTATTGAGGCATTTCCAAGATCCCGGCTTTGGTCCATGTGCGTTGTTTACTCGTTGTTGAGGCCGAAGTGGTTATGACGTTCAAGCTTCCCAATCCTGCAATCGCAAAAGGGTTGCTTCATGATTCAAAGTGACCGAAAGCGGCCCGAGGAAATAGAACGCACATAACCAAGAATCGAATCGTGTACAGTAAGTTGGAGCGTTGCATGCATGGGCTAGGAAAAAAACCCGACGGGCTCTTGATATTATGGACGTCGGAGGTTTAAACGCCGACTCGATAGCGAAGGTGAAAAGTGGAACACGCCTCGGCACGGAGGTCGGGGTGTTCAAACGGCATTTACCAAATGACTTCTGTAGGGCAGGCCAATTCTCCAACAGCCCTGAATATTACAGCCGCTGACCTCATTTCACACTCTTTGAGTCTTGTCTTCGATATCGTCTAAACTTTGTCTCGTTTTGATTCTGCAGGATAAGTAGTTTAACACGCAGCAGTGACATTGTTGGACAGAGGAACCCCCACATCGGCACCGAAGAGCGGTTCGGGTCCGTGCGGTAGTCTCAGATGGTGGTGATGGTGATGAGATGAATGGAGAACAAATTGAATTAGTGACTAACTGGTCAAATTTCGGCCCAGTCCGAAGCTTCTTACAGGCTACTTTACTTCTTCCAAGGCTTCGTACAGTACCGATAAATCCGCCATTGCCGTTCCGGTGCCGATGGGAACATGCATTGATAACCCCGCGGCCTTCTAGAAAGATGTTCCATGGAGTTGAACCTGGTCAAAGCAAGAAGCCAAGTTACGCGGCTGAGAAAGGCGAGTTCCCATAGGGTAAAGAGTGGTCTCCTGGGATGAAGACATCATTCTACATCACGAAAATAAACGATTCTCGGGTTAGAGTTGCCGAGTTGACCAACCGCTTTATCAGAATACCATTAAGATCTAGATAGAGAGGCTTGCTGTGTAAGCGACAACTGAAAACAACCGAAAACTCACTGGTCTTGTTATCATGATGGAATGACATCAGGTCAGCATGTTACGCCCGTCGTAGGTCACGTTTGCTGCAGAAGGCCCTTATCTCCGGGGACTGTTTATCAAGGTTGGATATCAGGTCGAATATGGAATAAGGATCAAAAGTGGTGCATTACACTAGAGAAGTTGCAATAGAACTCGATGAAAGATGCGTTGGCTAAGTACTCAGGTACCTCTGACGCGATGGTGAGAAAACCACCTACACTGAGCTGACATGAGTCATGGTCACGATTTACGCATTCGAACATTGGCGGGACAGGGACAGCCTTATTACCGGCGCCTGTACGGATACTGTAATCTATTTCCGGGTCACATAAAAATGGATGCTAACAGCAAGGCTACCTACCTTAGCGCTTGTCTCTGGCGATCAGGGTTTTTCGCTTTCTGCCCCTCATGTTGGATGTCATTGACTGAATCTATCATGCACTAAACCGCCCATGCACTTCAAACACACGCCCTAAGACCAGCGAACCTTGTTTGACCAACAGCAACAAAGTTTGACCTAAACCAAGTGCCGGTGAAACTGAGCAAGTTAAAGCGTCCAGGTAATTAGGTAGTACTACTCGTTTAGATCAAGCAGGTGGACTTTTGTTGATGGTTAGAACCTCATGACGTCGACGGTTAGACAGCAGTGCCGTGTACCTACGGATAGTTGTGGGGAAGAAAGTGGGTATAATCATGCATTGAAGAGGAAGAGAATGCGAAAAAGAAAAAACAAAAGACTGAGAAAAAATGAAAGGAAAAAGAAATGGGACACGAGCTGAACTTGGAGAGTCATGCGGCATTGGTTCCGCTGTCGGGGAGCCCTACCGGCCATCCGCCACATGTTGACGCCGGTCGAGGCTTTGGAGGGTGGCCTGATTTACAGTAACAACTTCCACATAACCAAGATCAAGATGGAAGCTGATGAGATGAGAAACGAAATACATCTTCTAGGCGTTTCTGGTTTCCAAGTTCCGTTGATTGGCGCTTGCAAGCTTCAGCTGGACCCTGGCTCAGGTCGAGACTCTCTGTGGTACAGCGTACAGTATCATATCCGCGATAGAATTCAATGTGGGATTCGCCTGACATCTCAGTTGACAGGGGAGTCGCTGGCATTTTCAGTCTTTTCACAAAATCATAAAGAAGGTTTAATTTCAGAGGAGCGGGATGACTCCAGGCCACATATGAGCACTATAAGGAAATCATCATATCATTGCTGTTTACATGGTTATGTTACAGGAAAATGTCGAAGCAACCTAGGCATCTTGTCTATTTACCGATGGTTCGGGATCAAATCGCGGAGGATTTTGTCCATTCGGTAGTTGGTTGCACAACTGATCAACTGATCGACAACTACCTCACTCATCTCAGTTACTTTACGCAATAAGCATATGCACGTGTCCAGTCCAATTTGACATTCGCGGCTTCAATATTGCATCGTAACCCGAAGAAAACGGACAGCCATCCAGCCGCGGAGTCCGATCGGTTTCGGCAAGATGCAGAAGTCCGGCAATCGATATTGTTTCGAGACATACATACGGATACACATAAAAAAACTAGTTATTCTCTCATACCCCCTTGGTTAGGTAAGTATCAGCTACTGTTTCTCATGTTCTCGGGCCAGATGCGTCACAAATCTGCGGCATCAATCTGCAGTATAGACGCCCGCCAAGTTGGCGTTTGATATATCCGTGGCACAGAGAAGGTATCATCGCGGCAGTCCAACGGTGCAGCGGTACGCGGCTCTAGGTTTTGTACCCAGCATCCAAATGGATGTCTGATCACCACTGCCGTCCCCCATCTTGGGGATCAGCGGTAAACTGTGTCAGCCAGCCCTACGCGACACGGGGAGCGGCACTTGGCGGCGTCGTAAACCTGCCGTGAAAGCGAATTTCGGAGACGGGATTGATGTATTGATTGACTAAGGTATCTTTGTTAGTTATTAGAGTTGCACTTAACTTTGTATTGCAATCCCTGGTCTGTGGGACCGGTGATGAAGCATCACGACAAGCTAAACCTTCCTTCTGGCGCTAGATTATCCGCTTCCGCGTCCCGCCCGCTTACACAATCAAGCTCGGAGGTTACAAGTTGACTTATTCAGCCACATAAATCTCTATCTACAGGTTCAACATGGGCTTGGGCTGATGCATAATCATAGCATCATATTATAAGACGCCTCGACTCCTTATCTCTTCATGTGAGAATCAGAACATGAAAATCAGAACATGAGGTCAAAAGGCTTGGTATGCAGAGTTGAATTAAACCGAGGCAGACCCATATAATTAATCTTTCAAGAGGATGATCACTTTGTGTTGTTTTGATCATAAATGCGAGGTGCAAATTCGCCGCTTACCTGTCATCGGCGCCGGTCGTTGTAATCGGCGCCGAGAATAAAGACCCCTGCTCAGGCCGCGAAAGCCCAGGACCATAGAACATCACGACTTACAACTACCTACTCCGTAATAGCTTCATGGGAGGTTACAATAAACAACGGAATCAAAGGTCAGTCCGCCAATTTGAGGTATGATGAGGTGTCGTTGTGCAACGGCCGCACAGCGTGGCCATGAGAACCTTAACATGGCCGGGGGATCAGAACATCCTTGCCTGTCAGTGGGAGCCCTTGCTGCGAGCATGATGTGGGATGCGCATCTCCAAGAAATGAGATGGGGGATGGACTCTCTAACTCTCAAGGTTTCGACAGTCCCCATCATTTGTCATTGGAGCTCCATGGGCATGAGGACACTCTTCTCTTCTTGGCAGCCCGAGCTAAACTAGCAACCATCCGCTGTACCGGTAATGCGTGTGGGCATGTGGATATGGGAAAAGGGACGAGATGGAATCAATCAAGTGAAGTGAGAGAGAAAAAAAGGTCGTACGGTTGCTAAGCGGCCCCGAAGATGACGGAGGTCGGCGGGTCGGCCTCGCGGATTGCCGACAGCGCTCCGCAACTCCTTTTAATCATTCAAAGGAGCCAATGCTGATGCTCACCTTACCCTTCTAGAAGCACAAACATTCGGTCAGTGGCGACAACAGCGGTGGAAGTACGGCAATAAGTGGACAGGATAGGGAGGGATTAGTGATGTGCGTACGTGTGGATATTGGGCCTTCACTGATCAAGATGCAGTTTCTGGGCAATGCACCGTAGCGAGATGGCATAATACCTTCGATATCATGATGTATCAGCAACTCGTCTCTTCATCGACAATGATGACGAGATCGGTCTAACGAGCTCTTAGACGAGAAGACGACAAGAATTATATATACATGTATCTAGAAATAGCTGTTCCGTTGTCCTGTGGATTCCCCCACACTTGCAGAGTCTCACACACAAATCTGACAATTCACTGGTGTTGGTGTTGGTGTTGTCGTACATACAGTAGTAATTAAGTCCGAGGTTATAACAACTATGCTGGGTCATCTGCACACTCAATCATACCTAAGCTTCAATCCGTCTTACATTACATTACTGTACATTACAGTGCATCGCAGCGCAAAGAGTTGCCGTTTACTGTTTCTGAAACCAGAAACAAGCTTCAACCGTTGCAACACCAAATCAAAACCAGTGAAAACGTCCAAGCCAACGGTACGGCAGTCAGTGCTGCATTTTTGTCTGCATTGGGTTTACTATGATCCTTGACCGCGATAATACGCAAAATACGCCGTATTGCAACTGTACTGTATAGTAAACGGGATCTTCAAAACCCCTAGCTCGTTTACAGTACCTTGCTTGGTATTTGCTCGTTCTCGGTCTCGCACCCTGATCCTATCGGCTTGGCAGAGAGACTCATCAGCCATCAGCCTCGTTGTTTGAGTTTTGGGTACAATTTGCTTTGCTTGCGCCCTGAGAACGCGTTGTCGCTCATTTTCATGGGCGCCCAATCAATTTGGATTCCAACGGTCAATGCCCCCTTGATTTGTGTTTAAAGTAAGCACCAGCAACGACATCAAGAATGAGGAAGCATACAAGCCTCCCGTCAGCCATTGTTATCATCGTAATCAATACAGTACGTACTACGTACAGTACCGCCATATCTCTTAAGTCCGCCGTGTAAAGCGGGCGGACTTTTAGGTCTAAGGAAGAAGAGTGCCTCAGTGGGATGGGATCCACACCATCACCATCTGGCGGGTCCATCTTCACACCCCTGTTAGCTCTTCTCCCTTGACGATCCCTGTTACATGGAGCACTTTAGCACTTTCTCTCGCCTTCTCGGACATAATGACCACGCCGACTATTAACCACACACCCTCACACTCCCTGTAACTCACTCATCTTCAATCACTCACTCGCTCATAACTCATACCGCAGCGCGCGCGCGGGCGGGAACTTCCTTAAGGTACCTTACTCTCTAATAATGCACCCTACGAAAAGCTTCCGAGCCCCGTGGACCGGGACTAACGTAGGAGACCGCTCTCACATAATATGTACATAGCCAAATCCCATAATCCAAGGCCGTTGCGCATAACTTCCATGACAGTCCAGTCACCCCTCCAGTCACACAAGATCCTTAACCTTGACTTGGCCTCGACTTCTCTTATTATTAAGCTGCTCGATCCCTTCTCTTCTTTCTTCCCCTCCTCTTCCACTTCCACTTTCAATATCTATTATATACATACATCACCACCCACTCCTGTTCTGTCCCAGGTGTTTGGTTCTCTACTACTACTAGCTTACACACAAACCAACCTCCACCCAACTCATAACCTGGGCTGTATATCGCCTCAATCAACAACTGTGCTCGGCATATAATAGACACAGACAATAACTACAGCTACAATGGGGTCAGGTAGCTTGCCCTCTCCTCCCGCTGAGGACCACAAGTCGACACTCTCTCGAAAGAGCACATCATCAAGTACCAAGTCTGTCAAGCCTGTGCATCGCACATCCAAGCGAGCTAGTTCAAGTGCTGCCACAATTCACCACCACGACCATGTCACACATACAACTGGCATGGACGGTCGGCATAAGCGTGTGTGGAAGGCTTGTGAACGGTGTCGAATGAAGAAGACGAAGGTAGGTTTTCTAGTACTACTCATCCTCTTAACCCCACCACTCACTAACACGAACTCAAGTGTGACGGTGAATTCCCATGCAAGCGATGCAAAGACGATGGCCTAGTTTGCACAGCTGGTGTAAGAAAGAAGATGGAATACAAGCAACTGCCCAGAGGGTATGTGCTCAAAAATTGAAGTAGTCAGCATATCACTTACACGCAACAGTTACGCCGAAGTTCTCGAGAACACACAATTCGCCCTCATTGCTACCGTCCACAAGCTCTACTCAATGGTCCGAAATAATCAATCCTGGGACCTGGGTGAGCCCGAACTCAACGACCGCGGCCAGCCCGTGATCCACAACATCGCCCAGAAGCTCGGCTGCATCCGCCCCAACAGTGATATCGACCTTCCCGTGCACTCGGTATTCCCTGAAGACGAAGCTGGCATGGCTGAGCTGGCGCGACAGCTTGAGGATCAGCAGAAGGAGCACGAGCCTCAGAAGGAGTCTATCAAGGACACAGATTCTTCCGTGTGCAACCGAACCGAGCGAGCGTCATCATCGGAGCTCGATCACTCCGATTTTGAGTACGATTACCGAAAGGCCGCCTTTGGTAACACCAATGCCATGACCCTCTCACCGCAGAGCTTCGCAGGCAGCGCCGACTTCGATTTTGCCCCTCCACCACCTGAGATTGATGCTGCGACCCTGTTCCCCTCACAGTCTCCCTCCATGAGCAACTTTCCCGCCTGGCCAATGGCCAAGCCCCAGCCCAGCGACCTCACCATGCAATTTTTACAACAGCAACAAAATGGCATGCTGGCAAACATGGATTTGTTGAATCAGGGTCTTGTGGAATCAGAATTCGGAACAATTAAGCCTCACGTCCTGTCATGTCCTAATCCCGAAGTGATGCTAGGCATGGGCGATCCCATGATATATTCTGGCTACGACGGCGAACCGATGCGACTATAGCTGGACCTTGACTACACTTGACTGTACAATACTATAGACTTGTTTACGGCCATCTTTGTTACGTCACAACTTGTCACGCGGCACGGTGTTTATCGGGATTCGAATTTTGGGCTTTCATTTCTTTTTGGGGTTATACCCTTGGGGGTTTGGTGTTAAAAGGCACGATTCCACACATGTGAAGTTCGGTGCGGCGTTGTATGTTTTCCGACTGCCGACGGGATATGGGAATACTTGTACAAAGGACAAAGCACCCCAGCTCGACACCACGACAGAATAGGACAGGACAACGTGGAGCTGGGTATGATATAGGGAGATGTGGAACGACTACCACGGGAACGATCATGGCACACAAGCCTCTGTCAGGAGCACGGAGCAAAGTTGAGATAAAATCACGCCATAAAGAGCAATAGGGATTGTGATAGGGACCTGGAGAAAGATGCATATTTTGGATAGACTTGTACATATCATACATACCTAATCCGACTCGTTAAATCATCAGATCAGTTTGGCGCAAACTTTCGTTGACTGCCGCATCTACCCTGTCTCATTGAAACAACAGCCTATCTCAACTTTGTTTGTGGAGGTGCACTGGAACTGCAGTCACACCAAGCAACCCTCTGCCCGTTGAGCCGCCCGCAGCACCACATCGTTAATGCTGAAAGTTACTTATACTGTACATATTATCTCTCAGCCACAAGCACATCATCCCCCTCCATCAGATCATAAAACAGTTGACTACACGTCACTTGAGATGTTCTCGACCATAATTCGTAGTTCGCTTGACAGCCCTGGTCCCCTTTTTTTGTCCCTTGATTTTTTCGATTCGGGTCCCTTTGCGATCCATAGCGCAAATCACCGAGCTGTCAAATTCCGTTCCCCGTGCAAATGCCGTGGGTACACACACTTGAGACACTTGTCCGAACCTGGCACGGACCATTACTGATGGAATTGGTAACGTTGTTTAATGATTATTCTTAACTGTTATGGTTAAGCTAATGAATCAGCTTTGCTGGGGTCAATTGGTTGATTGCAAATCAAGCTCAACCTTGATTAGAGAACAGGCCGAATGCATCATGGTAAAAAACAGTTTGCTATCAGAGACAGTATAACTATCCAAGGTACTGACTGTAGTAATATCTAAGCTCTAAAATCAGCGACAAAGGATTAACGTTAAAGACACACCCACACCCGGCTCTGCTGATTTGGTGCTAGCACAGAAACCCGGAACTAAGCTACAGAGTCTCTTTTGGGAGAGTGCACGTTGAGCCGTAAATCCGGGAGAGGTGCTGCTGTAGTGCCGATTACCAATGGCCAATGACCCTTAGACTAGCTTTCCCCTTTTGTGCTAAAGGTAGGAAGATGGCATAAGAGTCATCATTCATCATCAGCATCCTGCGAGGATTTTCTTTGTGTGATTGGTCCCTGACCAAATCTCTAAGTGAGGCTGCTGGGTACCGTAGACGATGAGGTGGATATGATTGGAAATTCGACGGCACTGCTTACAATAGCATCTAGGCCTAGGGACGGTACAGTAGGCTTAGAGTCGAAAAGACTACCGCTCTAGGTATAACGAGATCCATTGGGCCAAGGGGGTCGGCCGACTACTTAGCTAGTTTGTCGAGTTGAGTAATATTTGCGCGAGACGGGCTGATATGAATGCCGCTGGCTGCGGATATCTGGCTAGTTACAGAGCAACAGCAAAACGCAAAACGCAAAACACCAATCAAACAAGGTTGGGAATGTGTGTCACTGTCAGCCCTAGGGTGTTGTGTTGTGTTGTTGAGCGGGCGACCAATGCCGAGTCGGACCAAGCAACGGCCGAAACGGACATTGAAAGCTGACGCTGACTGATGATATCGCCCTCTAGTGCATTTATTATACATAGGTATGGTATGCTGCATGCAAGAGAGAAGCATCTTGCGCCAACATTCGACTGCATCATCATGATTACAGATTACCCAGCATCCATCCTCTGCAACAGTAGCAAAAGACAGTGGAACTGTACCAATGCAGAGGTGATAGACCAAGCTTTGAGTTTCATTGTTCGTTTGTCACTTGATAAAGAATAAACTCTTTCATAGCGTTTAGAATCCTTGTTTGAGAGCGAAGAATAGTCAGGAGGTTCTGTTGTTTGCGGTGCGGTGCGGACTGATTGATTGTCCGCGGAGCCCCAAGTGCCCCGCGGACGCGGAGTGCGGAGTTGGAGATCCAACCTCGTCGTCTCGCATTCCCATCTCATCTCAGAAGACAGAAAATATGGGGCACAGACCCAAACTGGAGTCCGGCTTTCGGGGTCTTGATACCCTCCGGCGGCCAGTGGGGTTCACGGACGGTGACGGCCTCAGCCAACGGGTTAGGGTTAAGATTATGGATAAGGGGTAGGGAGTTAGAGACAATTGATCACATCAGGGCAGGGGTGCTGTTAAAGGATTTTGACTGTTTGCCTTTTGGGGATAATGGTTCGAGGGTACGGAGTATTTTAGTTCAGTTTGTGTGGTGTTCTCAGGGTTTTCCCTCCTTTACCGTCGGCGATGACTGTTTAGAGAAGAAATCTCTGCGGGCGGGATCCCGTGTGGACGATAGTCTGTGCTTGTCTTGAACGTCGAGCTTCATGCAAAATCGGTCCAGTTGTTTAGCATACTAAGCGTATTACGTGGGATAAGCTAGACCTTCACCTAGATGTCGATCAACAAAACTACATTCTTTACAAAGCTCGTTTATTTGCTTTGTTGCTTTATGCTTCTGGATGAGAAGTTAATTATCAGATCAGATTAGGCTCAAATCAAACCTGCTACCTACCTAATCCGTCTCAATGATCTGAGGCTGAGGGATATTAGGTTTCGAGATACGCGTTTTCGCATAGTCGCATTTCTCGTAAACCAAGGAATTCTCCATGTTGTGTTACGGTGATCCGTATTGTCGTACGCACGTACTGGACCTAGAAAAGTGACAGGACAAAAGGTCATGTGGGGCAAAGACCGACGGCCACGCGGTGCAAAAGTGGGGCCGGGATGCGGGAGCGGGCAAGCATAACTCCCGTGCCGCATGGCATGGCATGGCGAAGCGAGAATTGGAGTGTCCCATCTACCATCTGAGATGGATGGTAGATGGTTAGTAACTGATATATGTGGATGTTCTTTTTGGGCTCACTATCATATAAATCAGTTCATGATCCTCATTATACCCTCATCATGTATTGCTCGTTTAGAGACTACATGATCCAATTGAGCTATTAACTAACTAACCGAGTGCGAGTCAACTACGTAATCGGTCAAAGGTTCAGCTAGACTTGCATTGACTGTGGAGAACAAGAAACAACACCTCAACCTTGATGATTTACAGCCAGGGTTTCACACAGATCGGCAGCTCAACCAACATTTTCAACTTCATTTTCGTATGCACAGAAGCCTCTCTTAACTCCGGGTCCGAGCCTCAAGCTCAATTCCTCATGTTGCACCCGCAATCGCACAAAACATGGGTCCCTGTCACTTATTGAGCCACACTCTGTCAAATCTCCCAATGATTCTTAACTGTTTCCGATCACACCCCAGATGTGACGGCGCAGTATGTAGACTAACTACATGGCATAGCATCCATCGCCTAAAGTTAAGCCAAGTTCCTCATTTCCTACGCTGAGGCTCAGACCGCTCGTCCACGTAACAACATCGCAGCCAAGGCACCTGAGTCGTCTACCAAGCCTCTTCCTACGTCAATACAGTACACCGTAGACCGTATTCAACCTGATGAGTCAGTGGTGCGCTACAAGCACCCTGATTTGGGCAAATCCATACGACCGCCAAGGGTCGTCCCCTGCACGAGAGCTTCTCAATCTAATGCGCTGAGTCGGAGGGAACGAATGAAAGCACGTGCGTGGGTCAAAACCGAGATACGAAATCCCCCTCCTGGGCCCAAACTCAAACTCTGTTACGGTGCAAACTGGGTCTGAGAATGAAGAGCGAGAGGCAGCCAAGGCTTGGAAATGTCTTGTCTTTGCAGCCCTGTACATACTTGTCTCGGTCAATATCTCTCTCGGTCTTGCGTGGAGGGTCGAATCCTTGATGGACAAAATAATCGAGGCATCCATTAGAGGGACGCCTTTGATTCACGGGTCCCGATGGTGACTGTCTCGTCTGTAGTACCGTCGCACAACTGATTCGCCCGTATGCGGGTCGGGCTTTGCTATTCCCCGCGTACAGCGTAAACGTTTCACATCCGGATTGCACAGTACGCGTATTGCGTCTTAGTGACCGGCCGGGCTTCAAAAAGTGGCCGAGCTTTGGATTTAATCATCTGATGATTTACTATGCCTTGGCTTGCTCTTCAAAGCACTAGTAAAGTTGAACTGCAACTCTCATTAATTCTTACCACCATCCTCGCTTGGTCGGCATGTTTACTTGATACAATCTGAACCTTCATCTAACCCGTATATCTAGTGCTGACTTGATCTTCTGGCCAAAGTATGGAACCCAATCAGACAAAAGTATCTGCATAACATCTATTTATTGCCATACCAAGTTCTGTAAGCATGTATAGTATAGGGTATCGAAACAATGTTCCTAAATAGTCATGCATTTCGACTTTTCTTAGAATAGAACCTGTTGATTTTGCATCAATTATTATATTCAGTCATGGCGTGATGTCTTGAGGTGAGATTCTTACTGCTTTGTTGAGCTAGAAGAGCCAGCTACATGATGTGATTACCAAAAGGGAGGTTTTGCGTGCCTAGATATCTCCTGCTGGTTGAACGATATACATGAGGAGTTATTGGCTTAACCTTGTTTTCTTACTAGTGGATAATGCAAAGAATCCCTTGTAACCGCTCTCCCAGAACGCATATCTCCGGGGATAAGAGGGCTACTAGGACGCAGCGGCATGAAAGCAACGCGAGATACTCCTTGGGACTGGGTACTGTGATCTTGGGAGGCGTTTGTAAGTCATATCTAAAGACACATACTTCTGGTTATTGTCTGAGCTACTGAATGAACTTTCAAGATGGCTGTTGAGTTACGATGCGTCGACACCTGGAATATTCTCTTACTTGCCATTAGTGATGCCATGGCAGAAAAGCAACTATGATGAGAATACATACGGGACTTAGACTTTGATGAATGTATCAGATATAATCATAGTTCCTAGAAACGGAACTACAGCTCAGGTTGGTATCGAGCTCTGATAAAGTCGCTGTCAGGACGTACCGGATGATTGGAAAGCAGGCCGCTACTTTCACAGACAACCTTTCGATAATGAATGGAAAGTGATTAATTAAAGAGAAGAAACACTACTATTTTGATCAGGCCTTGCGTTTCAATAGATTGTGTTTGAATAAGAGCAGCTGTGCAATTCCTCCTGGATATCACAACCCCTTTCTCGAGACAGCATCGAACTGCTGCTACAGTATCGACCATCCTAGCCTCCACCTGGCGAGGAGGGGTCATATTCTACAAAAACAGTTGCGTTGAAACCAGGCCAGTTTCTGTTCTACAATATCGTTCTGGTTAGTGCAGCGCTCAGTGACACATGCCGGTTCCAACTTGAGAGGAGATGCTTGGTCTATGGACTAGCATTCTAAGCAAAATATTCATAATATTCCGCATTTTAATTGGTACTTGAAACTCATGTCTTGACACGTGAGCAGATTAGAGATATTCATGGAACTCAGCGAACACCTTGGTAGGCATGAAAAGCAACTGGAAGGAGTGTACACTTTCTCCTGGTGGTTAACAACACGGCCATCGAACGATCAATCAAGTGGTAACTATTTTCTTTCCCCGCTGTTTTGAACAAGGCCTTCCTGACTTCTCATCCCTAAAAAAGGAGTTACAGAGGTGAGTCTCGCATATATACAAGCCTTTCATCAGCTGTGTCCGGCATTCATCAAGACTATTCACGGCCGGCTTCTTGAAAGGAGCATTTGGATTTATGCTTCTAAAAGCTAAACTTATTCTGAAAGAGTCTGTTGTTTTATCTGGTTTCCCCATAGGCTCCATAGATTGATCCTGCACTCGAACGCTCCCCTCTCCATAGTCTTTAATGCACACTGCCTCTTAGAATAACAACATTGTGCTCTCGCCTATGTTGTTAAGATGGCTCTTGGGTCCTTAACTTAGAAGACAGACTGTTGGGCTTCTGGAGGAGGTTGGAGATATTCTGTATAACGCATACAGACCTGCGCTTTGCAAGAAGGAAGTGAGAGGGGTTGTATAGCATTGAGTCTTAGGGCTAGCAATACCCAGCCGCTTCAAATCACGGTTCCGGTCTATAAAGAAAGGCTAGTTATCAAACATATTTCGTAGAGACTCACAGTAGCCCTGAGCGCTGTAACCGACATTTCAGCCCCTGCGCCCGTACCAACCTTTAGACTCTTTGGCTTCTAGACTTTGAGGGCTTTTTATGGTTAAGTATGACCAATGCTACCCAGTAGTGTCAGAATCCGATTGTAAAAGATAATACTTCTCGCTCCTCTTCTGATGCGCAAAGAGTGGAATACGATAGGCTTCCGTAACCTTTCATATTTATACCTTAATCTTCCGGGATTATAAACTTGCAAAGCCAGCTAATCTCTATTACGGAATGCCTCAAGTTATATGTAAGTTTAGGTAAGACTTCAGTAATTCTTGTTATACTATTCTTAGATTGATTGGTCATTCGCGGATGTGTGCAACGCCTTCTAGTAGATCTCGCAATTCATGAGTGAGTCTACAAACACTTCCGTGAAAGATTCTTACATTGTAATATACTCGACGTTCACTCATTAACTATACAGGGCTAAAACCAAGCAACCGCCTGGGTCAGACAGCATTACATAGTTCCCAACGCCCAAGTTTCAAGCCCATTCCCAGATCCTCTCAACGCCAACCATAACCTGATCATCCCATGTCTTCATTTGTGGTCTCATCTCTTAATTCTTGATGTCCAAGACCTGCGTCAACACACCTTCGCTGGCTCTCCACCAGCGAGCTCTCTCCTCCAAATCATCTGCTGCACCACCCAAAGCCGCCTCCTTTCTTCTCCTAGCTTCACGCGCAGCAGTCGCACTGTTGTGGCGTTTGTTCTCAAGAGGTTGTAGTTCTATACGAAGTCTTTCTGCTTCTTTTCTCTTCCGAGGGACCTTGGCTTGTAGGGACTCTAATTCTCGTGCAAGTTCCTGTTGCTCGAGCTTTCGTTGGTTGACGAGATCCTGTGTTTTGGCCAGAGGTAGATTCATGCTGGGGCTGGATCCTTCTGGTGTTTCTTGCTCTTCGCGTAATTGCTCAATCCGCATTTCCAATTCCTCGATCTTTGTGGGCATCTCGTGCAACTTTGTCGTTTCAAGTTGCACACTCTCGTATTTCTTACTCAGCTCGATGCCTCTTGTCTCAAGGTCTGTCACCATATCCGCCACTTCTGTCTTAAGCTCCTTGAGTTGCTTTTTTGCGACGGCGTTTTCCTTCTCAAGCTCAAGGTTCTCTTCCATCGTAACAATCATGGGCGGATCACCGACGATGGCTCGGATGAACTTTTCCTTTGTGACTTGTTGTACGTATGAAAAGCGCAGCTTGGCAAACAGTTCTTTGTAGTGCGCAAGATCGGCCGTTAAACTTGCTGGAGTTGGCGCGTCAAAGGCTGAGTTTGATGCATCTGATGTTCGTTGTCGGGTATCTTGAGGCTTTGAGCTTGAGATGGGTTCACTGAGTTTGATGATTGAGATTTCTCGTGTTGACTGAAGTTTGGTCAAGGTCTCCAAGACCTTTTCTGTGTTTGTCTGACCCATGATGCTTATTTGGCGATCGTAATAGTAGTAATATGATGGATTATGAGAGTTCGTTATGAAGAGTTGGTGTGTTTAAGTTAAGGTTCTTGAACACGGAATGTTTACTTTGAAACCTAATCTGGATTAGTGCGGGTATCCTGCAAGTCTCAGGCGGTGTGGAGGGGCAGAAGCCTGCTGACATCAATGGGCGGCACCTCTAACCAAACGCAATATGTGCAACCTCCAACTTGAAACTTCATTTTCTTTTTGGCGCGATTTCTAGGCGACATACATATCTTGCGATTGGCGCATCATTTGGACCACTCAACGCGACCAATCATGTCAAAAAATAACGAGCTTTTAACCGATGATTACGTCGCAGACCTCCTAGCGCAGGAGGCAAGCGACTGCTCCCTAAAATATTCAGCCATGGGCATGGAGGCATACCGCACGAATAAGAAGTAATCCAAGTACTGATCGAACTCTGGCAAGTCTGTTGCTGACATGGCTTCAGACCTGCGAATATGATGAAACCAAACACCCGGTTTTTGCGACATATTATCAAAGATACCGACAATCACAATAAAGCACTGTTAGCCAAAGAGGCCGCCGAGTCCAAAGCGCGGCTTAAGGACCTAGAGCGCACGGAAGAGATTAAGCGACGCAAAACGAACCCGAACGTCCATGATATCCGACGGCGGCAGATGGGCGATATTCATGCTATTTTAGGCGGCAAGAGACGACCACGAAGTGAAGATGAGGCCGGGCCTTCATCGAGAAAAGTTTCGGAACGCAGCGACAAGGATCACAAGTCTGAGCGCGAACGGGACCCGAAACCAGACGACCTTTTTACAGATAAACGCGGCGACCGTCGACGACACGGCCGACTGTCTCGAGAAGATCATCGCAGTAAGACTGATGATGAGTCGAAACGGTCGGATCAGCCACGTAGAGAATATAGGCGGCGCGAAAGATCACGAAGCAATGATAGAGACCCTGAAGAAGGAGGTCATCATCGTCGCAATCATAAGCGGAGGGACAGATCTAGATCACCTACACGCAGACGACGGTCTCGATCGCCCAGAGAACCTAAGAGTAAGCATCGACATCGATCGCCTCTGGATAAGAACGAAGACCGCAAACGGAAGGAAGAAGATGAAGAGGGATCGGATGCCATGGAAGACGTGATCGGACCCGCACCACCCCCGAAATACCGGGGCCGAGGAACAGTGGGAGGGTCTTCGGGTATCGATCGAAGATTTTCGATTACATACGATCCGAAGACTGATTTACAAATGGACGAGGATGAGGGTGGTAATGATTGGGGTGATGCTGTGGAGGCGTTTAGAGACCGCCAAAAGCTACGACAAAATCAGGAACAACGTCTGAGAGCCGCTGGTTTTGCAGATGAGCAGATACAGCGGGCGAGCGGTGCAGATGAGAAGTCAGCGGAAAGTGTGCAATGGTCCAAGGCTGGTGAGAAGAGGGCATGGGACGTTGGCAAGGTGATCGATCCCGACGGAGTGTTACAGCCAGAAGATTAGTGGTGAAGCGTGGACACGACTGACGCATTGAATCGAGGTCGTGAGCCGAGACAATGGTTCACATAATGATGATTGGATGTAGCGTAACATGTACTGGGTTGTTTTGCGGCATTGGTTTGAGTGACGGTTGATTATGGATACGGGCCCTTTGGAAAAAGACATGGACATTGATATCTGCATTGGCATTGACGTGTGAGCAGACGCATTGGAAATAGAAAACGCGCTGGCTAATTAAGAGGCTGAATCGATATCATTATAGCCTCCACTATCGCCCAAATCCGGCGCTATAAAGACAGAAGAGGAAGTCGAACAGACGCACGGATATAATCAAGCATCAATACGATCAGATTCACAAAACTGGATTCGGTGCCTGCCAAGAGTGGCATGGATCAAGACGCCATGTTTTACCAGATCGTGGTGGTGCCGTGGTGGCATAAGTCAACACACGACCGATTTTGGCAGTCTCTAACTTTGAGGCTGAACCGATAAAGCGATGCCCAAGCCGGATGATATTAAGTTAAGTTAGGTCTGATGTGAATACAAGCTTAAATTTCCTTTATGACACTATTGAGTTTGAGGTTATCCTTTGTTGCCCAAGGGATGGTTGATTTTGATCTTATCCCTTCGGATCTGTATATATAATGCCGACTTACTAACCTAGAGTATTGCCTGCTGGCATTAGTATTAGTACCTGCCTTAGCCGCAGGTAATAAGGATAGGGATAGGAATAGGTATCAAGTGTCCTGGAGCTCAAAGCTTGGTCCAAGAGGGTCTATTTTAAGGTCAAACGAAACGTGGACGTGGACATGGACCTGCAACTATGTACAGACGCGTTGCCGAGGAAGGGTTAGATCAGATCAGGCACGAGATAGGGATAGAGATGCTGGGTTTTTTGTTCTAGTTGAAGGAATACGAGGTTGATTGGTGTATTCGTATTTTGTGTTGCGCAATCAGGTTCAAGGTCATTGGAGGTAGCGTAATCCATTCCTTGCTCAGCCGTTGAAAACTTAGAAATGCATGTACCTATTGTTAGTGGAGATGCCTTAGAGATTGTGTCTTGCCTGTGGTTGCTCACCTGACGCTCTCACGTGTCAGAGGCTACCTATTAGTCAAAAAGACTCCGAGAAACAACCATCTCATCCCATGCACGGAGACGACCGTTTCACCGACTGCAAAACAAAAACACGCGACTTTATCAATCAATACATTGCGACGTTGCACTTGTACCTAGAACGTGGAGTGTAATATTTGTTCTGTTCATGACAGATAGGAATAATAAGTTTAAAAGTGTTGATTTGTTGCACAACAATTCAAGCTCGAGTCACGATCAACCGGTTGCGGTGGATGCTCAGGAACAGGAACAACAGAGGATGATTGACTTTGCGGCGTCAAGTTTACCCCGATTATTTAGCTCACGATATGAGTGGAGTAGCTTGCGCTAGAGAGTGGAGGCTGTTTCGTGATGTGACGTGACCACCAGAGGAACAGAGCAGAGCCCAGAGACCCTGGTTTTGGAGGGCGCCTGATCATGACAACTTGGGCCCCACGGGCACGAGAGTTGTCCAGCTGAGTTGGTTAACCAGTATTGGCTGTATGTTAAATATTCAGGTCTCATAAGTCATAATACTAAGTACAAGGCTCTTGCCTTTTATGATCTGATCAACTGGTTCTGATACATTGTTGGGTGGCATCGGCCATGGAAGTTAAGCTCCATCTCATACCCAAGGTCTAGAAGCCATGGAAAGACTCATGTTTAAAATGACAGGGGTTGAGGTGCCGGTTACAGCGTTCACAGCTCTAGCCTTCAGGTCACCCCCGCCCAGAGACCTCCACTTACGGCACCATGCCGCGTGCGGTCTCTGGTTCTCTTTGTCTCTCCCCCTCTCATCAGCCATCCATCGTCTTTGTCGTCACTAACACGCATAGAATTGTTACTCTAGTGACTTTTATGAGCTGCCCTCTTCCCACTTTCACGACCAAGAGAATACCTAGATTACCGCTGTTTCCTTTGTACCTTAGTCTATGCCCTGCTCTCTGACTGCTTTGACTTTGTGGTCAGCCACACTGACATCAACTTTCCTTTTATCTCCACTACTTTACCTTACCTTACTCTCATTCAAGTTACTTCTGTATAGCAACTGAACCTACTCTTTTTGTTGTTTGGATTTCTCATAAAACCCTGATCTAGGCCATGCCATAGGTTCCCTCCTCTTCTCTCGTCTCCGGATATTCCCATCGGAGCCTCACCTCACTTCCCTTCCTTTCTCCAAAAAGAGACCAACGAATGATCAGCCTAGACCCGAGGTGACGTCTTTGGTTTATGTACTTGTATATTTCCGAGTGACCCCAAGTCCAGGCCCAAGGTCACCTCACCTCGCCTCACCAACCTCTCTTTCTCTTTCTCTTCTACCCTCCTCCTCCTCCTCTATCCTTTTTATCCTCTTCTCCATTCACCTCTTGGAGAATTCTCATTTTTGTGCACCATCGCTCAAAATGCGTCCTCCACGCGTTTTTGTTCTTATCCTCTTTATCGCAGCTTCTCTCCTCGTCTTCTGTCGTGCTATATCAACCTCACTTCGCACCGCCTACGCCGATTACCCCGCTGGGAACTTCAGGTCCAAACACAAAGCCGGCTCCAAATCCTCCAAGTCTCGTTTGCAAGATAATGGATCAGAAAAGTCGCCGAGGTCCCTTTGGGGTTCCATGTACTACAACACTCCATTTTCATTATTTCCACCAAATGCTGCCATCAGCTTGACCGACGACAACAGCACTTCTTTTGCCGCCCGTCCCGCCGCTTTTGGTCCCAAGCTCGCCGCCCGCGGTCTAAGTGGTCAGCTATGGGTGGGTAGTGGTTTCGCAGAGGACGCTCTTATACACGGAACCGGCGAGTTGGGCTGCAGCGACACCCCGGGATGGAGTGAGAGGGCCGAAGCTATTGCTTTGCATAAGGCTTTGAGGGCTGCTGTACCTTCTGTTGCCGTTTCTAAATCCGGTACTTCTGCGCACGCCAAACGAAGCCGAGTTGTTATCCCCAATGCTGGCAATGGTCACACCACCTCCAGCCATGTTTCTACGATACATGACCATTCCGAAATCGACGGCAAGGTGGCGCTCCTAATGCGAGGCGGATGCGGTTTTCTCGACAAAGTAATGTGGGCTCAGCGAAGAGGAGCTCTCGCCGTCATTGTTGGTGATAACCAGAAAGGCGGCCCTCTCATTCAGATGTTTGCGCATGGGCCTGAAGTTGATAACGTCACTATCCCCTCTGTTTTCACTGCCCGTACCACTGCGCAGCTCCTGTCTGCTTTAACGCAACCAGGCAGCTTCATTGAAGATACACTAGACAACCAGGGAAATCCCGTCCTTAGAGTCCAAAGAGGTACCAAGTCGAAGAAGCATCACAGGCAAGGAATCAAGTCCACCATTACCGCCTCAACTCACGATATACGATCTTCCGATAAAGCCCAGGTTAAAGAGCGATCCAGCAAACATTTCCCTAAAAAGCGAAAAACAGTCACCAGGAAGACCAAGGATATTCGAAGTCCGCTTTTGTCTGAGGACAATTACGACGATTGGAAACATTCTGGTTCCAGAAAGTTTAAGCCCGTTATTCCATCAAAGGCCTCCCTTTTTCGCGATCGCACAAGCAACGACGATTCTGCGCCTGGCGAGGAAGAGATTCTAGTTGAATTTTTGACGGACGATGAGGATAATGTGCTTGAAATTTCCAGCGAACGAACCGACGAGGGATCTGAGGAGCCCGATGAAGCTGACGATGACACACACGATGGCCTTTGGGTCACCATCACCCCTACGAGTAATGCTAGCCCGTTTTTCGATACGCTTCTTGTACTGGTCATCAGTCCTCTGGTCACTCTGACTGTCGTATACGCCCTTTTGATTCTGCGCGCCAGAATCCGCCGAAGGCGCTGGAGAGCCCCCAAGTCGGTCGTTGAGCGTCTTCCCGTACGCACCTATCACACGGTCGCCCCATCACCGCCTCTGACTCCGAGAACTCCTTCAACATCCCCTCCGACACCAACTACTCCTCTTCTGCAAGAATCTCCTTCACGACCACGTCCGCGATCGAGGGCTTCTATGGGTACCCCCGAAGACGAAACACGAGCGAGTGATGCCATCCCAACACCACCGAACCCAACTAGGGGCAATGCTCGATCTGAGCGCGAGAAGGGCTCGGGCGGATTCTCTGCTGAATGGAAAAAGTACATGGGACGTCAAGTCGAGTGTGTAGTGTGTCTTGACGAATACGTCGACGGTGTGAGCCAAGTAATGAGCTTGCCATGCGGTCACGAGTTCCACGTTGAGTGCATGTAGGTCTTGCATATTTCACTGCGTTGTCTCGCTCAATTGCTAATGATTTCTAGTACCCCCTGGTTAACCACCCGCCGACGAACTTGCCCTATTTGCAAGGGTGACGTTGTTCGGTCTCTTGCTCATGGCTCATCCTCCGAGCCCCATTATGAACCATATCGCGACGATGCAAGTGATGATGAAGATGACGATGATGAGGAGACAATTGCGGAAGGATCTGGTTCCCGTTCTGATGACCGAGAATCCGATCTTGAACAAGGTGTGCTTACGACTGAGCCCCGATCCTCACGATGGAGTCGACACGATGGTTGGTTCAGTTTATTCTCCAGCGGTCTTGGCAGGGCAAGGTCGCCCTCTCCCGAGGATCGTAACCGATGATATTTCAGATACCCTGCTTGTTATGGGCGGCGAGCCATATGACATGGCGTTTTGTTTGTATACGTTTGGAGTTTCTTGGTATTTGTTGGCGCAATAGGCATGGGTAGCTAGCGCGCTGGGATACAGAGCACAGCATGGATTACTGGGACTTAGAAGATCACACATGATTGAATTTGGTTATAGTCAATGGGTCGCGCATTCTTGGTGTTGATACACTTGCGCTGGAATGGGAATAGATAAGGCATACCCTCATGGTCGGCTGTTGTATGTACCTTACGGACGATCTTGAATAATTAGCAAATTCATATCGCTTCTCAATTTTGGCACCAAACTGTCACCTATTTTATAAGTGACTAAGGTAGTCTATGATCAAAGCTGAAGTCCAAACAAATATCTCGTCTATTTTTATTTTCATATAGCCAACTTTTTATAACAATGCCTACCCTGTAACATTTTGTGACCTAGATGTAACCCTTGAGGATGGCGGCCTCGGCGTTCAATATCGATGAACCTGCAGCACCAATGACGGCTGAAAAGGTCAGTATAAGAAAGGACTGCGAAGGGGCCAAAAATAAACTCACTGTTGTGGCTCAGAGCAGTAAACTTAATATCAAAGATACCAGCCTCGTCCTCACGCACACGGCCAACACTGATAGTGTAGCCACGGCCGAGGTCACGGTCCAGACGGGGCTGGGGTCTGTCAGGCTCATCATCACCAAAGACCTTGATAGCGGGCTCAGGTGCTGAAGGGCATCCGAGGGTCTGGGCCTCGCTCTTATACTCTCGCAGAGCCTTGCGAACCTCCTCGGCTGAAGGGGCAGGCTTGCGCTCGAAGTTCAAGCTGACACAAGCAGTGTGGCCATCCATGACGGGAACGCGGTTGCAGGTGGCCGAGACGCGGAGACCCTCCTGCTCAACAAAGGCTGTACCCTTGTCATCAATGCGACCGAGAATCTTGCGGGCTTCAGTCTCGAGCTTGTCCTCCTCGCCAGAGATGAAGGGAACGATGTTGTCAATGATATCCATGCTTGAGACTCCAGGGTAACCGGCACCAGAGACGGCCTGGAGAGTGACGATGGAGACGGTGGAGATGGGGCCAAAGGCGGCCTGGAGGGCGGCGAAAGGGATGACAAGACCAATAACGGCGCAGTTGGAGTTGCAGACGAGGAAGCCCTTGCTAAGGGAACGAACGGAGCGCTGGTGAGGAATGAGGTCGAGATGAGGGAGGTTGACCGTAGGAACGACGAGGGGCACGAGAGGATCGCGACGGTAGTTCTTTGCGTTGGAGAAGACGGGAATATCGGCCTTGATAAACTCAAGCTCTACAGAGGTTCACATGTCAGTGGTCTATCATCATGGTATGAGAAAAGAGGGATATACCGATATCGCCAGCGACATCTGAGTCGAGACCGCTGAAGACGACATCACAGTCCTTGAACTCCTCAGCCTTGCACTCTCTCACAACCATGTCGGCAATATCGCCCATGGGCGCGGCCTGCTTCCACCGCACGGCATCCTTGTACTTCTTGCCGGCGGAGCGAGATGAGGCGCCGATGGCGTGGAGCGTGAGATAGGGGTGCTGAGCGAGGAGGAGGATGAAGCGCTGGCCTACAGAGCCAGTGGCGCCGAGGACACCTGTAGAGATGAATCAGTCCTGATGTTTGACAAGCATATAAAGGGGTGCCATGAGAGAGGAGGGGTGCGAAACCGGATGGTGGGAGAAAAGTGCTGAAGAACACATACCGCACTTCTTGGGAGGGAATTGAGAAGCCATTGTGGGTGTATGATGTAGCGATGGCAATCAGACTCTTGATGGGGAAGAGATCAAAAGAGTCGGGATATGTTGGGAGGTTGCGGATGTTTAAATTTTGGCGTTGAGGTGAGTGAGTCTAAGGTGAAAGTGAAAGCACCGAGTAATCTATAACCCCGCCAAAATCCCGTCCGTCATCGGAGTTGAATCACCGGGACTGTAACCCCACCATCGCATGAGAATGCATTCATGGGTCGAGTTATCGTCTAATTAAAAGCTTCAAGTTTACAATTGGTCGCGTCTAGAACATCCAATGACTTGGTAAACACATGTTGAAAGACTCATTGAATTGATAAGTAACAAAACCTAGGAAATGTATAATTCGAACCCAAACATTATGTCATGCACCTCTATCTGAGGATATATCAGTACCAACCAGTATTGTGAGCTTGGTCAAGCATCGCCGTTGTAACAAATTTCTTAAATGCCATCCTTATGAATGAAACGCCAGTTCATGCACATTAGAACCTCCAATTCCCCCATCCATTCTTTGTGTCGTGTCGATCGTTGATTAAGGCGCGATGGCGCTGTCTCGCTCAACGTTGGAATAAATTCGGAACTGGGCGAAGATGATGAGATCCTCGGCAATGGTGCCCAGAGAACCAAGCAACCAAGGAAGTGCGTTTAGAAGATACTTCTTGTCCTGGGAATATGCCACCAGGCTGATACCGTATGTGAGATTTCCGCTCATTGACAGCATAAAGAAAAGCAATGCAAGACCTGCAAAATTGTTAGTATCGCCAATTGCTTCGAAAATAGCATAACCATGACATACCTTCACATGACTTTTCCCGGTGGTTCTTGATAATCTGAGGAATTCGAGCACAGAGATAAAGCGCTGCACTGATGTATCCCAGAATAAGTCCAGCAAGCTCCATTGAAGTCTGGGCCTTCTCAGGCGCATCGGGCGTAACAGGGTCACCACTCTCCCAAGCACCGACCTTGTACGAGACAAACCAGCCAGCAAATCCAATGACGTATACAGCGACTAGGCTCAGGGTGTTGTGAAGCCAAGGCCTGCTATCGGGAGTCTCGTCCTCGCCCGTCACAATCTTCCTCAATGGCTCCATCGACGACTCGGTATGTGTCGCATGGCGGCGCTGAGACCCCGGGAGGCCAAAAGAAGAACTTCGTCTACGGCGTCCGTTGATCAAAGGAGACTCTTCTGATGGTTCAATTGATCCATCTTCCTCGGCGCGACTCGCTCGGCGGGCATTGAGGGCGTTGTAGTAGACGGCCTGGCCGATGAGGACGATATCGGCAATGCAGAAATAACCTGCCAGGGCAATGGCGGTGGGAGCTAGGTGGGTGAACAAGGCTCCTAGGATGCAAGGTTAGCCAAACTGAAAGTTGGCACTGGCGCAAGCCACTTCTAGCCGATGGATGTCAATTTTTTAGCCAGGGCGTCAGAGAATGGCGTCGCAATGGCATTTGTCTCTGCGCCGAAGGCAAAATTTGATTTGCAGTGACTCTGAGTGATTATGTAGGAATGGGAACTAACCGATGAGATTTGTAACGTCGCCCAAGAGCCAGACGACGAGAAATGCCATACTGAGGCCATCAGCGCTCTTGGCCTTGTAATTGGCGAACAATTGGGGTAACTGCAGAGAATTGTCAGCCAACTTAAGTTTGGGTCGAACAAAGGGTCGTGCATGAATGCGAATGCAACGCAGAATGCGCGAATGAGAAGAGAGAGACGCACGAGGAGGCATATCCAAGAAGTCAAGCTGATGCTACCAAAAATGCCCGACAGAGCCAACGTGACTGGTAACGCATGCGCCGCAGCGGCGATTGAGGTTGAAGCCAGCAGCGGCATCGTCGTCGTTGGGTAAGTAGAAGAAGTTGAGAATGAGAGGAGAGAGGAAGAAGAAGTTTAGATAAGGTAGATCGAAGTAGAAGAAGAGAGAGAGGAGGTGGTGCGACAAAGGTGGGTATCACGAGGGCAGCCAGCAATGAGCAGTAAAGGATCGACTGCAGGAGGTATCTGTAAATGTAGATCCAATTCCAAGATATGCTGCGATTCAGAGTTTTACTCAGAACCTGGAGTTTGGGTCGGAGAGTTGATCCTGCAGATGTGTTCAGCCCATTAAAGACAAAACAAGAGAATATTAAAAATAAAGAGCAAAAACTCATAAAGCAACAGGAGTTAGAGCAGAGTTGTTCCACTAACGAACGGTTGACCAAGGCACTACAGACTCAGATAAGAAAGCCCCCGGCCCCGTTGTCGGGTTTGATAGTGGAGGTCTTATCGGCATCGTTGGTAACCAGTCAGCATGTATTGGCCAGTGAAGGAGCGCTTATCGTTCAAAGTGACGCACTGGCTTGGAGATCTTGTGAGCTAAAATATGGGGAACTGCAGGCATTCCAAGGCGCGTGAGTCTTTCCGTGAGAGGTCCATCCCAGAGGTCCCTCTCCGATAAGAGGCCGATACTGACTCTTATCTATCATGCCCAAACACCACATTAGTACATATGAACTCAACCTACCTAAACATGATGAACATAACAGCAAAGAGATTCTACTTGTTTCTTCTTCTCAAATACTTTCTGTGATATCTCTATCAGATAGACATCACATTCAGCTCTCCAACTTCAGCTCCATTCTTCCCAGCCACTTTCAATGTTTCACGTGGAGCGGCACATGCCTACCATGATTCGCCATAGCTCACTGCTATCCCGCCTCCCACAGCTGGACCCCTGACAACTCACGAGGAGCTATCGATCATGCTCCAGGCTAACGTAAACGTAGGCAGCCTTAGCCAACCGCTTCGCGCTCAGCTCTCCAGCTTCAAACGCTTTTGGTCCAATCTAGAATTCGCCTCTTTCTTGAGCTTAAGCCTGCTTTCCTTTAAACATCTCCATTCCCACCTGTTTCTACTCTCTTCATTCTGTGACCGATAAATATCCATACTGCACGGTCCAGACATAACATTCCACACGTAGCCAGCATCACTCTTCTACTGTCATGAAGCTTCTCTCCACTGGCGCGTTGGCTCTTGGCCTTGCCAACCTGCCTGCCACATTTGCTTGGGGCAGTCAGTTCATTCAGCATGAGATGATAGATCTTCAGTAGCTCACACATCACAGGTCTCGGCCACATTACCACCGCTTATCTCGCCGGTCACTTTGTCGCAAACACCACCGAGGCACATCTCAAGTACATCCTCTACAACGATGAGGAAGACTACCTCGCCAAGATAGCCACATGGGCCGACTCGATCCGTTACACGAACTGGGGCCGATACACAAAGACCTTCCACTTCATTGACGCCCACGACAGCCCGCCTAAGAAGTGTGACGTTGACTTTGAGCGTGATTGCAAGGACGATGGTTGCGTTATCACCGCTCTCAAGAACTACACCCAGCAGTCAACCGAGCCTCAACTACCCTTCTGGCAGCGCAACCAGGCCGCCAAGTTTGTTGTTCATTTTGTTGGAGATCTTCACCAGCCTCTGCACAATGAGGATGTTGAAAAGGGAGGTAACGGTCTCTCGGTCACTTTTGATGGCCGCAGGTTCAACCTTCATCACGTCTGGGACAGCTCCATTGCTGAGAAGCTGCTAGGCGGTCTGCACGGCGACCCCTTCAAGCTTGCCAACAACTGGGCCAACCAACTCGCAGTTGAGATAACAGACGGCAAGTACGCAGAGGCGAAGGAGGCCTGGTTGAAGGATCTAGATTTCGAGGACCCCATCAGCACGGCACTTGCTTGGTCCCGAGAGGCCAATGCGCTCGTCTGCACGCATGGTAAGCCGATTACCCCAGCAACAGTCTTTTTGCAACTCAGCTCTAACATGGATCTACAGTTTTGCCCGAAGGCCCCGATGCTATTGTCGGTCAGGAACTCGGAGGCGAGTATTTTGAAAAGGCGGCCCCTGTTATTGAGGAGCAGGTTGCCAAGGCCGGTTACAGAATGGCTGCCTGGCTGGATAAGATCGTGGAGGCCTACAAGGATGTTGAGCAGAAGCAAATGTCCGAGGAGCTGTGATTTATTGTTTGTGTAAATTGGCATGTTCTCGATTCCTTGAAATTGGTAGCTTGGTATAATATCATGCATATGTGTAGACTCATAGACTGTCATATGAACTGTGTACTATTTGAGCATATATTTGAGGCGTGTCCCGAGCCTTTGTGGCACGTTGACCATGGAATTATATATCTCAAAATCCTATGAGGAATCAATATAGACTTTTCAAACATGACATCATATAGATCATGAAAAAGCGAAATATTGATTATTCATGCTCGCTTCGTCCAATGTCACTCCAGGCCTGAGACGAGCGATAACTCAGCCTCTTGGAGGGATTTTGCAAAAAATGCGGATGAAACAGGAACTTTGGGGAAGAATATTATCGATATTGTAAGCTTAAAATATAATCGTGATACCAAGATATTGTCGCAGGTCCGGTTACAGGGCAGGGTTTGAATGCTACCTCGTGGTTGCAACGCCAATGTAGGGCATTCATGCTATTGCTAGTCTGTGACAAATCTGCAACACGCCTCCAACTGTCTGTCAGTCATGAGTGCTGGTTGGATCGAAAGTTTAACCTCAGGAAAAGTCTGGACGAGCCTTGACTGAGTTCAATACATCCAAGTGCCACCGAGTATGGAAATACCAAACAACCAGCCCTGGACCTTTCGTGTTACGTAGTTTGGACTTGATATTGATTCAAGAGGAGTTATATTATATACAGAGCATATATAGTATAATACCTAGACCATTGGCGTTCCACTCTTGGCATTATTGGCCAGGCATTGGAAACAGACCGAATGGCGGTGCAATTCATAGTAAAAAGCGAGCTCAACAATAAAAAACCCTCATCTTCAGTGAAGGCATCATGTATTATTCATCAGACTTCCTCCATTAGGTCGAATTCGCACGTCACAGGGTGGACATTCTCAGACACATGCGCTTAACATTGATGGTTTCGAAGCTTGAGTGGTCGAAACACGATGTGCCTGGAATTATACCCCCCCTGGCAACCGCTGCAGGTACAAGCCAAAAAGAAATCTGATTGGCTGCTCAACCCTTATCCAGCAGTTGCACAATACCAATACGGAAGGAAGGGGCACGGGCTGAGACGCCTGCAGCCGCATCTTAACCTCAACATCCATCAACAGCGCAGCAGATCTTGACTCCTCCACCTTGAGCCTTTTCCTTTTTCTCTCACTCACTCGCTTGTCGGGAATATGACCGGCCGCCAAGATTAGCCAAGCGCTAAACAATATGCTCTATTCACTCCCAATTGACTAACATCCTTCAATATCCCTGTTACGCCACCTGAGAACCATCATCTTGACCTGCCTAGGGACCCGCGTTGTTGCTGATATCCCAGCCTAAACAGGCATCTCTGGACTCCTTGGTCATCGGCGTACTGTTGCCGCTGTCTCACATTTTCGTTTCTCAGTCTCAGAATCAGACACAGCTAGTACTGTCACCATGTCCCACGATGTTCTGCCTTGGTGTTTCTCATCCAGTTTGATCGCTGCCTCCCCTGGTCGCCTTTTCCTCTCTAGCCAGACCCCTCGTCCCTCAAGCGAGAGGCAGATCTCTGATACTATCGCTCGCTTCGGACCTCGTCATGGAGTTGCGACCCTGAACCGAGCCCCTTCAACCGCCCAGATGCCATCCGGTCTGATGTGCAAGCCCGAGACGTTGAATTGTCTGGGATTGTCATAATGGAAGCCAGCCTCTTTTTTCGGCAACTTCGTTTCCGATCACTATCTCCAGTTTTCACCAATGCTTTAAACCCTCGTCCCTTCGTCCCAGAATCGTACCATCTTCTTCCTTTCTCTTCAGCTCTGGTAGTGTCTCTTTCTTTCATTCGTTCCTTTGAGACCAAAGTTGACTTTACTGTGACCATTCTTTTCTTTGTTTCGAATTGGTCTGGCACCGTTCGAAAACTTTTCTACAACATTGTATTCTCCTTCGGCATTATTTTCTTTTCTCTTTCGACGAAACCAATCTCCAGTCATCCACGATGCAGGTCAAGGGTGTAATCGTTGCTCTTCTGAGCATGTCGGCCATCTCAGAGGCTGTTGCTGTTCAAAAAAGAAACCCCTTCTCTCGCGCTCTCCAACGACGACAATTCGGTGGCGGCCGCTTTGGAGGTGGTGGAAACAACGGCGGTGGCGGCAACAACGGTGGTAATAACGGCGGCAACAACGGTGGAAACCAGGGTAATAATAATGGTGGAAACAACGGCGGCAACAACGGCGGCAACAATGGAGGCGGCGGTGGCGGTGGTAACACTCTAGACGCCAACGCTGTCCAAACTGGTTCCCAGCAAGACGGCAACAATCCCGGATCAGATGAGCAAGCAGCCTCAGCAACGTAAGTCTCAACCCTAACAATACTTGAAAGGGAGCATAACTAACAAGAACCAGAGATGATAACAACTTCATCAACTTCTGCTCTGGTCAAACGCTTACCAATGGAGAGCAAAACCGCGACGGTTCCTGCAACGGTATCCGTAAGTCATGAGATAACCTCTTCGCTTGGAATTAGATACTGACTCATGCAGCTATGGGAAAGATTCCTGGAGCCAACAACATGGTTTCCTCGGTCTTTACATCACCTCAAAATGGTGACGATATCCAAGCCAACCAGGACTTTGATATCTCAGTGCAGTTTCTCAACTTTGCAGCCGGCTCATTCACTAATGCAACAACCACATACTATTCGGCTCCTCAGGACCTCGACGGTGGTGGTAACATCATCGGTCACACCCATGTCACGGTTCAGGACACTGGTGACTCGTTGAACCCAACTCAGCCCTTGGACCCTCAGCAGTTTGCTTTCTTCAAGGGTATCAACGACGCCGGTAACGGCCAAGGTCTTCTCACTGCCAAGGTTGATGGTGGTTTGCCTGCAGGCAACTACCGCATCTGCAGCATGTCTGCCGCTTCCAACCACCAGCCTGTCCTTATGCCTGTTGCCCAGCGAGGAGCACAGGATGACTGCATCCGTATCACTGTCGGAGGAAACGGCGGCGGTGGTGGTAATGGCGGCAACAATGGCGGCAACAATGGAGGCAATAACGGTGGTAACAATGGAGGCAACAACGGTGGTAACGGCGGTGGCAATGGAGGAAACAACGGAGGCCAAGGCGGTCAAGGCCAAGGTCAAGGTGGCCAAGGCGGTGGCCAGAACGGAGGTCAGGGCGGCGCTCAAGGAGGTGATCAGGCTCAGGGCGGCGATCAGAATGGTGGTGACCAGAACGGAGGTGATCAGGCCCAGGGCGGTGACCAGAACGGCGGCGACCAAGGCGGCGATCAGAACGGAGGTCAAGGTGGACAAGGTGGACAAGGTGGTCAAGGTGGTCAAGGTGGTCAAGGTGGTCAAGGCGGCAACGGAGGTGGTCAAGGCGGCGGTTTCGGACGCGGTCGCTTTGGTGGCTTCCAAGCTGCTTCAGCGGGTGAGTCTGGCAACAAAACGACTACGGCCAATGCATAAAGACAACGATTGGTATCAAAGAGAGATAAACAGAGCCATTCGACTTGGCCGGGGCCCTGGCGGTTTTCGGTATGAGTACCAGTGGTGGTCCCTACTTCGAGAATACTACAACACTCGAGAAAGGGCAATAATAAGGGTGGAGTTTTGGGTGTCTACCTAGTTAGAATGGTTTGGGTTTACATACATCTATGGACAATGGATGATGGTGGGAAATATGCTGAAGGTGAATGTACGTCAAGATATGCTGTTTATTAGTTGAATAAGATTTGGTCACTTGAACATGATTGTCCTTTGAATCGCGACTGAATCTGTGCTCTGATACTTTTGGTCTCTTAGAGCAGACACTAAAAGGAGCAAAGAGCGGTGTTCAAGCAAGGGCTATAATTAGTAAAGGCTCATTGTCGCAGAGTTGTGATGTGAAACCGGCCTATCAGGACTCAAACGATAACAGTTTCGTGATGTAAGTTGGTCTCAACATACCTTGACCTGTAGTGAGCCGCGACCTGATTCTGCGGCGATGACATACTTACCGCTATAGATACCTATATCTTGGGACAAATATAACTAAGGTATTCTGATACGCATGAAACCGCCCTGAACTTTTGCTACGAAATGCCCTTGAATAGCTAACCAAGAGTTAACCTTATCAACCTCAAAGGTTGTTGATTAGTAACATATTAAATATCCAAGTGTTAAAGCAATCAATATCATGAGAAATGTGAGTTTTGGATAATGGCAGTATTGCTATTGATCACTGTATGCAATGAGAACAGATGCCTTATGTACCTATTTAACTGTTGGGGAGATTCGCGAGGAAACTGCAAACCACGGCCATCACCTGCCTACCTACCTTACCTGATGAGATGTGCTTCACCTTAACTACAACGCAACTGCCTGCCTCAAACCAACACTGACAGGACACTTCTTCATCGCTCAAAATACCATAGCTTCAAAGATAATTCCTATCGAAGCTTATGAGATTTTTGCTTCACCGATGCCCCAGGATAGTCGCTTTTACATATCTGAGACATGGCTCACAGCAAGGTACCGATATTTATGTTAGGACCAGGCTTCGTTATGCACCATGGCGATCTCTTCCTCTCATCACCGTATGGCGAGCTTGAGTATGTATCTGTAACAGATTATCAGCCCTACTCATCGCTAATACGGGTCCAGCAGACTGTTCGGTTAGCTGAGTGCACAGTCCAGTTAGAACTCAGTCAGTCGTGGCCACATCTCGAGATCGTTCAATCTGTTCTCGAGAAATTTCCATCCGCTCTCCCCGCTCATGTAGACCCAGACCCTTTAACGGCTCCTGCGAAATAAACTCTAAGCCATACCCTCTCTTGTCTAGGGTCACGGTCCATCCCTAGCCTAGACCATCGGCCCTCGCGCCCGACACGACTCATGAAGGGATTCAATCATGAATAAGGGTTCTAGCCTGAGATCATTAGTAGGGGCCTGCGGACCCTCTGCGTTTAACTACGGGCTTGCCGGTCTGTCTAGACAGAAACATGATGCTTTTCAGTCGCCATATGATTCACGGATATCCTGGCGGCCAATGATGTGCCTGTCGAATCCCTGGATGTTCCCGACATTCAGTATGACTCTGAAGGTTACTTAATTTAAGCTCGTTCGTCGCTGAGAGCCTTCCTCCACCCTTGTCTATCTGGAAAGGCCACAAGACTTCTTGTCGAGGCTCTCAGGCAGGTTCCTCTCACATTCATACTAAACAATAACTATCATGTCGAATTTCAACCAAGTTGGCGTTGGTGGCCATACAGAGAAAGAGCGGCAGCTCGAAACATACGGACTAGAAGACAGTGGGGATGGCTCAGGCAGTCCTGGCTCAACAGAGACGCCTGTCAGTGCTAAGAAGGTTATTATGGCTGACGGTACTGTCGAGTATGTCGACAAGAATGCTCTCGGCGATGAACTCGATCGAATGCCCAATGGCTACTACAGAAGTCCTCAATTTCTTGGTACACTCTCTGTAAGTTCGACCTTACGACTTTAGGCGACCGCAGATGCTGATTGTGTTATATAGGCGCAATGTCTGGCCAGCATGTGTGCATACCTGGGATGGGTTCTCCCTTCCAATACTCTGTATGTGCCTGCCTCAATATATTTGGTTCTCTTCATATGCATATATCTTCCCAATATATCCCTCCATTTTGGTTAGGTATACTAACTTGGCGTCGAAAGTACTCTGATCAACGCCGACATTGGCCCTTCCACTCAGATCGCATGGGCAGCCACCATCTGGACCGTGGGATCTTCCATTGGATTTCTCATAGTTGGCCGTCTCTCCGACTTATACGGCCGTAAGTGGATGGTCATGAGCACCACTCTACTCGGTCTCATCGGCTGTATCATCGGTGGCACTGCCAAGAACGTCGGTATGCTCATTGCTTCAAATGGATGTAATGGTCTTGCTGCTGCTGGCCAGCTCTCCTTTGGCATTGTTTTGGGGGAACTTGTTCCCAACAAACACCGTGGTCCTATAATAGGTTTCGCTTTTTTGACCTCAATTCCATTTAGCGTCTTTGGCCCTATAGTAGCCCGAACTATGATCGAGAACATACATGAAGGTTGGCGCTGGAGCTATTACATTGGTATCATCCTCAGTGCCATCACGCTTGCACTATACCAGTTCCTTTACCACCCACCGACATTTGCTCAACTCCACGTTGGAAAGACAAGGATGCAGCAGACCAAGGAACTCGACTGGATTGGCATGGCTCTTTTCACTGCTGGCTGCGTTTTGTTCCTCGTTGGTCTCTCTTGGGGTGGTACGACCTATCCTTGGAAGAGCACTGGGGTTTTGTGCACTCTCATTATTGGTTTCGTAACTCTTGCTGGCTTCTTTACCTATGGTATGTTCCCTATTCTGGATGACCCCTTGTTGAGTCCATTCGCTAACAACATATCAGAGGCTTACTTCTGCTCCGTGAAGCCTCTCATACCCTCCCGTGTTTTCAAGAATATTGGCTTCGTTGCAGTGGTGGCCTGCGCGACTGTTGCGTCTATGGTCTACTATTCCTTGACGGTGCTCTGGCCTACGATTATCAGCACTCTTTACACCACTGACTCGATCAAGATTGGTTGGCAGAGCTGTGTAATTGGCGGTGGTGTGGTTCTGGGCCAAGCTATGTCAGGCATCGCTATCTCTTATGTCCCCCGTCTCAAGATACAGTGCATCTGCGCTGCTCTCCTTGTTTTGGCTTTTATCACTTCCATGTGCTCTCTGTCTCCTGACCGCTGGGCCAATACCGTCGCCTCTGGATTGATTGCCTGTACTGCCGTGGGCTACATCGAGAATCTTGCCGTCACATGTGTCACTCTTCTCTGGGAGCCACAGGACATCGGCCTGGCCTCTGGTGTTTTGGGATCGATACGTGCCCTGGGTGGTGCTGTCGCTCAGGCTCTGTATGTATCTGTTCTCAACAATCAACTGGCCAAGAAGATGCCTGAGTATGTGACTCCAGCTGCGACCGAGTCTGGCCTGCCCACCGGATCCCTGCCCTCACTCTTTGAGGCCATCACCAGTGGCGACTACTCGACTGTTCCGGGTATTAACCAAGACATCATTACTTCAGTCGGGGCTGCTGTTGTCAAGGCTTACACTAACTCGCTGCACTACGTCTTCTACGCCACCATCCCTTTCTCCTGCATCATGTTTGCTGCCGCCTGTTTGGTTCCCGATGTCAAGAAGTTCCTAACCTATCACGTGGCAAAACGCCTCCAAAATAAGAGTTTCCGCAAGTCCAACACTGCGGTCCACGAAGCCGAGATTCGGGCTTGCAGTGGCCATCATTCAGACCATGACAGTAGACGATTAGCTTGACAGGCATTTATGGAATTTCATCAATCTAGACAAACAAAACAATATCGATTGTGAACAATTAGGGAGTGACTGAGGCTTACGTTAAACATTCTGTAACATCAACGTTGACAATCTAAAAGTCCTATTTGTGACATTAAATAAACAAGCTCTTATTATGGTTATGGGAACATGGAGATATCAAAAGATAACTCAAAACATCTGAACTTATTGAAGAGCATTGAACTCCGGCTCGGTTTCAGTCAGTTATCATACTACTAAGATACAAGGGGAGCGCTTTGCATATGTTATCGATCAAAGGACACGATTGAATATTACAATTTCTTCATCCGTCAAGGACTGACACGATCAAGTAATTTTCGAAAATTCTTGGAATTGTCTTAATTCCAACGCCAAACTAGAATACCACGCTCGAATCGCCCATCACTCAGAGAACCACGTCTCTAACCGCGCTGAGGACTATCGAAAGATCAGTAACTATCACCCCCAAAGGGAGGGTCAAACACATACGCGCAACCTTGGGGAGTAACGACACCCCAGGGACAATCACCAGAGAGTTTCTCGACAATCTGATTAAAGAATACAGGCGTGACAACGATGCCGGCGCTGACAAGAGATGCAGCCGCAGAAAGAAGCGTGACAAAGACGGTAGTCTTCATTTTGACGAGTGTGATGTGTATGTATATGAAGTGGCGTGATGTGATTATCGCGAATGAATAAAGACCAACTGACGTTTGAAGTTACAGAACCAGCTGAAACAACGAGATAGAACTAAACTTTTGCCGACAAGGGCTTCGAATAGGAAAAAGGAAAAGGGGCGCGAGGAATTAATTTATTTCAACACAGTCAAAAGAAGAATAAAGAGGAGGAGAAGGGAGAGGGAGATGGACAGGAAAATGGGGCGGGAGGCGGCAAAAAAGACGGTGTTACAGGGGCGCGACGGTCGAGGTTTCAGGTTGTGAAACGAAACGAGGGTGTGACTGGTTCAAGGAGACTATTAACAAATATGGATATTTGTATCCGTACACCATAATATATCACTGAACTTATAAAATCATTCTTGTCTACAAGAACATTGAGGCGTTCGATTTCATAACTTGGACTAAACTTTCTTCATTTGGGTGAGCATAGATCATAGATCCCCCTGAGCTAGCCTATCGTCTATAAACATGCCATAGGCAAAATGCCTCGGCCACCATTGATCAGCAACTTCATGTTCCAAGGACATGGCAGTTCATAAAGGCCAAGATTAGGAAAACATGTAGGTGGTCAGGGAAGGTGAATTCGAATAAAGCTTGACCGGTAAAACAAAAACGTCCCCGCTGTGTAGCTGTGCACGGATTTCATTGAAGCTATTGCAAAAGTCGACTATCCTCCACACTATCGACATCTCTAGTAAACTCCGCCGCTTTGATAGTAGCTGTCTGGTGCCGGAGCAGAGGGACCATCACCAGGTGGGACATACGGCTTGTATTGAGCCTGCCCACCAGCATTGCCTTGGCTGGGCAGTCCATGACGGGCATCATATCCGCCGGCATTTCCAGGGTTTAGTGGCGGAGGAGTCATGACATTCTGAGGAGGGGGAGGGGCCGATCCTGTGGGCATAGGGGGAATTTGGGAAGGATTGTAGCTCTGGTATTGTTGAGGTTGCTGCTGATGGGTTGCGTAAGGGCCAGGAGGTGGTGCGCTAGCGTTCTCGTTGCTGGGCTCTTCAGGAGAATAGACCGAGCTTGAGAATGTTGCAGCCGAAGCCGGGTGTTGTGGGTTGTTGGTCGCGATAGGGGAGTCGTAAACAGAAGTGGCCAACTCTTGAGCTCCATATGTGCTACCGGGTCGCCCTCCCATAGGCCCTTGCGCGTACGGGTTGTTGCTCTGAGATTGGTTGTAGGGGTTGAAGTTCGGGCCTGGTGTCGAGGTGTTGAGAGGGGCGGGCTGTTTGTTGTTGGAGGGAGACTCGTTTCTGGGAGGGTAAGGTTGCGAGCCAGCTGGCACTTCAGCTCCTGCTACATAAAAGGGGGCTGGCTGACCCTGAGGTTGGTTCTGGAAGTTAGGAGGAGGGGACGAAGCTTGGTATGGAGGTTGTTCTGGGCAATAGTCAGCATGAATTACTTGGATATTCGCTCGAGGGCAACGAACCTCCTGGGCCAGGCGTGTAATATTTTGACGGGTCCTGAGGAGCTGCTCCTTGGGGAGGATATCCACCAGCTTGAGGATAGCCTTGACCGGGACCTGGTCGCATCGCGTACTGTTGGTAGTTGTGCTGGGGAGGATGGGCCATGGAAGACTCTAGCAGAGCCTCATAATCCCGTCTAGCCTTGATGAACTTCTCGTTCAACTGTGTGAAATCATCTGCGAAATGTTAGCAGCATACCTAATGTGCAGAACAATTCGATGCTTACCCTTCTTCTGAGAGTACTTCTCAATCAGTTTGATAAGCTTCGGCCGAATGGCAAGTGTCTGGTGATACAACTTCTGCAAAATTTGTTAGCTTCCATCTATCATGCTCTATGTCATGCTGAATACGCACGGAAATTTCCTCGTTGTCCTCCTCCCTGGGTGCTGTGTTGGAAGTGCTCAGTAGTGTGAGAAGCTTCTCAACGTTCTTGATCTCGGCGAACACCTCAGCCTCCATCTGGGCCTCGCGTTGCAACTCATCTGGCGTGGGATCGGACAACTTTTCGACGTAGTTGAGTGGAAAGATGCCAGTCTTGCCCCTAAGAGAGCCTCGCCACCAATCCTTGTACACGCTCTCGAGAACAGCGATCACGTCACCCTTCTTGAATTCCAGCTCGCCAGGCTCAGAAGGAGCAAAGTCGAAGAGAGCTCGTACCCGGCTAACCGTAGCGGCTGTAGTACCAGCAGGTGCAGCAGGTGCAGGGCTCTCTGTCTGGCCACTGGGACCAGGTTGCGCACCTGGGCTACTAGTAGCAGTCTTCTTGCGCTCCTCCTCCTGAAGACTCAGCTTGAGAGCCATCTGCAATTCGTCGTCCTCCTTCTGACGATCGAGATCGGTGAGACCTTGTTTTTGAGGGGCACTTGGGGGCTGAAGATTCGGGTTGCTTCGTGTGGCGCGGTTGTAGGCATCGCTCATGATACCTAGCTCGGGATCGCTGCTGAACATATCGGACCAACTCTTCATGTGCTCAATGATCTTGGACTTGACTTGTGTGTGGGTGTTGCGGTCGTTGGTGAGGCGGAGGAGGGCATCTGTAAAGGCACGGCTGGAGAGTTCGCGATGCATGTTCTTGCCGCAGTTTTGGGCAAGCGCATGCGCAAGCTAATCGGGTTTTAGTAAATGAGGCTTGAGATGACAATGGGAGGGCATGGTATCGTAGTCAACATACCTCAAGAGTGTATAGCTGGACATTGGCGTTACGATGCGCAAGACGTCTGATGATGCTCTGGACGGCCTCCTTAGGGCCATTTTGATCGTTGCCTACTTTGTCGCAGACTTCGATAATAGCGCCCCAGTCCTCCGAGGTGAGGTTCTCGTCGGTAGCCTTGACTACGCTAGTGTTAGTCGCACGAATGTCAAGATCGAGACGAGGTTGCTTATAGGAAGCTCACTTGCTCGCTCTGCTAGTTGTAGGAGGTGCATAACATACTGACGGCATCATCATAAGGGCCTGCTGCTGAGGCTCGGAACATGGTGGTTGGTGATTTGAGGTATCAGTTATTGGCGGGGGTGTATGTTAAGGTCAACGCGAGAGAGGCGCGACGTGTATTCGTTGGCTAAAAGCCTTGGGTATCTGATGCGGATATCGGCCGTGTAGCAGGAGAAGAGGGCAAAAGCGACAAAGTTGTTGTTGTTGGTGTGAAAGTGAAGTATGTTGGTGTTGATAATTATGATGCGAGATGATGAGGTCCCGTACCAAGACCCTGGGTTACGTCGTCGGCCGTCGCACTCCACACAGGCACGTCACTTGGACAGTTTTGGTATATTACTCTCAAAGGGTGAATAAAGCGTCGTAGGCGTTGGCGTCGTCTTCACGGCAAGTATATAGTGAATGGTGGAGAGGATAAGATAGGTAACGAACTAAGGTTGGCTCCGTGGAGAGTTTGTAGATGTTAAACAAACAGGCTTCCTTCCAGCTTCGTTTCTTTCTTTCCACTGATGACGAACGAGCGGCGAAGGAAGCAGCGGGGCTGAGCTACCTACCCCGACCCAGAGGACAAGCTCCCTGGTTCATGTGGCTAGGAGCCACGCGTGCGCCACACTATACACCATAACCACACGTGCACAGCCAACCTCTAACGCATCAAGATTGATTTCATCCTCTATCATCTGACAGCATTGGCGAGCTTATCGACATCTACCAGGCTGAGGGACTTTATTTACTCATTTGCTTGTGAGAACTAAAGTATCAGAATCTATACTTCCGTCCGTAGTTACAGAAAAATGGCACCAATTGCGTGGTCTTTAATGACCCGTCTCGAACTCCCTGGCCAGTTGCGCGTCCATATCACCATCGGTGACGTCCTTGCGTGGCGTGGTTCTCGGATTGGGTATCAACGGACCAAGACCAATACTTCACACTAAGATAGACTTAATAATTTATAGACCTTGGCAGATTATATCCCAAAATGTGAATTCTCTTGGCTCACCTTGTAAGGAAGGATGCCGCTCGCTAAAGCTACACTCATCGCTGACCCGAATCTTATCAACGTATGAATAATGAATACAAGTCCATGTACGCCCCTCATTTCATCCATCCATATATAACAATCTACTGTATCAGGCAATCCATACGCCATCCTGCCGGCAACTCCACTGCCTTTGAAACAAAACTCATGGTTCTGAACGAGCTGATAGATCGTCGTCCTTACTTTGCTGCTGTCAAATCGAGGCTGTATGCAACTTATGTGTCCAAAATGCATATACCCAATGTGTCTTTCTTACCAACCCCGTCTCGAAGCACTGCGGCTTTCATATCCTCCCTTATCCGATCCAATGCTTGGTCCTCCAGGCGCACCGCTGCGCGCCTCTTCGATGCTTCGTCGGCCTTGAGGATCCATTTCTGAAAGATCAAAAACCAAAGGTTCCTCATTGATCGAGTCATCGTCACCTCGGGCCTGTCTGTTAATAGATCCAGTGAAGCTTCCACGCGATGACTGTGGCGGGGTTTGCCTATGTGAAGCCATGCCCATATATCGCCGGCGGCCAAAGGGAGAACTAGATGCCGCTGTCGGAATCAGTCCTTCGGGGGGGTTCTCCTCCGAAAGCCCCTGCTGCGCCATCTCTGGCGTGTCGGAGCTCTCAATTTCAGCAGCTGGCTGAAGTTCGTCTGATCCCCTTTGTGTCGACTCCTCCTCAAGCTGCATCTGCCTACCAAGCAAAATGCTCAGGGTAGGTGGTTCTCTGTCATCGGCACCCAAGCTGATACTTCGGTGCGCAAAAGCAGAATCCGTGTCATCGTCATCCACCATTGACCGATTATGTAGCGCAACAGAGCTCGCCCGTCGCTGATAAGTTGCGAGTCGAGGTGATAGAGGAATGTCGATAGCTGTTGTTCCATCCTGCGTAACCGTGTTCTCTCTGATGGTCCCTGGTGTAGGGTTATCGGATGCTCGTCCCTGACGCGAAGTGATCCGTCCTTGGCCAGTGTAATCAATAATTGAGTTCTCGCTCAACCTTGACGGAATTGCTGGTGTGTGGGGTGTATGGGGTGAGAGCGGCTTTCCAGGAGATGATGAAGCAGACACAGACGCCGGTGCAGTCATTCCAGGCACACTTGTCAATTGTCGACTAGAGGAACTTGACGACCTCTGCATCTGCACCGACGATGTCATCGAATCGGTCAATGCATTGTTAGAGTCCTTCATCATATGAAATCGCGATAGTTGTGCCACGGTCCTATTTGTAGCAGATTCACCTTTCTTTGAGGGTCCAAAGCTCTTTAGGGTTTTCTTACTGTCCAGTGCGCTGATGAAATCAGTCAGGTGTTTGTGATCGTTTTGAAGTGAGTCTGAGCTGGTTCCTGCCATCTCATCAAGAAGATCTGATCCAGGCTGTGCCACTGATGAAGCTAGGCTCTGCCTTCCACTGCTGCCTTGTTCGTCATCTCCAGCTCGGCTGGCTCCGCCAAATGATAAGCGACCACGGCGATGTGTAAAGCTACTGCTGTAGCGGCTAGTTGATGCAGGACGTGGGGAGCTGGCAACAGCAGGGTCTGTCGATGTTGGAGGGGGGCCACCCCTCAAAGAAGCTGGCATGCCAGCAGTGAGAGACGTTCGATTTCCCGCTTGCCTCAATGAAGGAATACCAGGGCGTGTCAAGGATTGAGGAGAAGCCGGCTCGGGATCGATCTGCCTAGGAACAGGCGAGCCCGAGAGTGAGCCCGCCTTGAAAGGCTGAAAAGATACCGAGGGCCGTCGGCTTGAGCCCTCAGTTGTCCGTAGAGAAGGCCGTGCTGTACTTTGGCGAACTGGCAGAGAGCTTGGACCACCCACATCGTTCTGTGCTGGGAGAGATTCTGGGGGCGAGCTTGTGTCAGAACCTGGTGGTCGAACCGATCTCAAAGCCGAGATCGGGCTGGTCCCCATTGGGACATTGCTGTGAAACGTTGAAAGACTGCCATATGCCTGCTGCATATCACTCAAGTTTGGGCGCGAGCGGTTATCTCGTAGTGAGCCTACCTCAGCCATAGGCGCCCTTGGCAGATCACTCTGTGGTGGAATGGAAGGCCTGAAGAAGTTCTCATCCACTCCCATGAAACGAGAGCTTAGCAAAGCCTCAGAGTCGTCCACGCGGAAGTTGCAATCACTGCGATATGTGACAACGGTGCTCAGTCGTCCAACAGGCACCTCCAAATCGCCAAACATGTACTCCGTCACAGGATCTGGTCTGCCATCAATCGGAAGACGCAGCTGATCATGTCGTGAGCGATTGGACTGAGATGAACGTATCCGGCATCGTGGAATGAGTGCTGGGTGAGAGTTCTTAGCGGGTCCTTGGCTGGCAAACTTCCATGCTGGAAGAAGGCGAGTTGTGATGAAAAGAGACCGGAAGAAGACGATGGCCTTCTTGTAGATGGTGGGTAGAATCGGGCCAAAGTCGGTGGGTGTTACGCCTGAGTACTTGAGCTCAACTCGCCACCTCTCAATAATGACCTCGCTGTTCCTTCGTGATGCGCCAGATGAGCTATCGGTAGAAGAACCAGACGAGTTCAGCTGTTCCATCACATCCCATCTCTTGCCATTCTCATCAACTATGACCAAACTTTGGCTGTCTTTCAGCCGAGAGGTATCCAGGTAGACCTCGATAACCATTGGAGGTGGTGGGTTATCAAGGCTACTGCAGTTCTTCCAGATCTTGAGTTCATCTCTAAAGTCATCAATCTCATCGGTCTCGATTTGGAACTATTTGAGGATCAGATTAGCCACTGAAAGTGTGTGAACAAGCTGCAAACCTACCCATTTATTGGGTTTCCGCCCCCCGTTGGCCCCACGAGCAGGCTTGGATTTGATGCGTGAGTCGAGGACGAGTACGGCTGCTTTTGCATAGAAGTTCTGCAGGTAGAGAAAGTATCAGCAACCCAAACTTGATCAGTGCATCCATCCGGCACATCTTCCCATACTTGTATTATCTGATCGAGCTTCTTGATCGAATCAGCAGGGGGTGCCGGTGTCGGCAGGTCGCCAATAGTAGGCGAATTCGGTGTATCTCTACCAGCAACATTAGAGCCGGCTCGAGGTCGAGATGCAAATGCAGATTCTCGTGTGCTATTCGATCGAGATGGTATAGTTGGCTGAGGCGTTGCGCCTGGGGATGACACCCGGGCTGGGCCACGGGGTTGTTGATGCATGGTATATCGTTATCGTTATCGTATATCGTGTGCGCAAAGGATACAGTCGTAGTTGTTGGTCGGTGGATGAATTGATCACGAACGTATAGGGATCTTGATCGGCCACGAGACTTGCTCATCCATGGTTCATATCGTTGAAGGCAGGTCTACGGTAGAAGGGAGGACTCGATCGATGTATTGGATGTCGGCGGTCCTCTGGATTTGGGATTGGGAGCGGGAGCGGAATCGGAATCAGGGAAGAGGCGGATAAGTTTGGAGATTAAAGTGCGAGCAAAGTGTAAAAACGAGCCAAAGGGTGAAGCAGAGGAACAAAGTAAAGCAAAGCTTGGGCCGTTGGTTGGTGTCGTTGTCGGTGAGATGCAGGCAGCCAAACAGCAGCCTCCCAGGGTCGTTGTCGATGTAATAGGTCTGAAGTGAGGTGAAGTGTGAGAGAAGAGGGTCTAACACTGTACAGACACTACCACTGTCGCACTAACAAGAGTCCAGAGATGGTACAAGTACCGCGGTTGTCTGTGTATTTGTTTGTGTCCACAATAAAGATTAAAACAAGACGGTGATGGGTTGCTGCAGCACGGGGAAAGGTACCGTCGTGGGTGCAGAAAAACGAAACAAATTTGAGAAAAGCAAGAGAGTTTGATTGTGTTTGTCTGGGCCGTGATGATCGATTAGAGGTGATGAAAGAGGTACAGCAAATAACGTTAGACAGATAGAGACAGAAGAGGTCACCACCAAGGGCCTCGTGATGGGCGACAGGGAGTGGATTGGATAACGGGTTGTCGTCATCGGCTAGAGCCTCACGTCACAGTCACAGGGCTCATGCTCAAGTAGGTACTGTACTGCACACAACAGTTATGAGCCTGAGTCGAGTCAGCTACTGTACTATGAACTAGATCGAGTCAAGGGCGATCTCAGTTGAGAGGTAGGTAATGCTGTAAATGTTAGATTTACCGCAACTTGTCGATTTCCAGCAGGGAGTTTTCTAATCTATTGATCATGTCTTGTGACCTCTATCAAGGCAAGATAACGATCCGTCCATATCCATATCAATGCATGGAACTAGAAACACTCGGGCACCTCAAACAGCCTTGAAGGGGGGGGCCATGGCTCGAGCTTGGATCACAACAGGGATCTCGGTCAGTGCATATTTCAGTGCATGTTTCCAATTGCTCCGAACCTAAAGCTAAGCGCTTCCATTCGTCTTTTCAGGGTCCAGGTATCAATCCCCACAGAGGTTCTCGTAGGACTGACTTCTACATGTATCATGCAAGAACATGTGCAATTCACTCTTCCTATTTGTTATTACTTAGAGGCCTTGATTGTTGTTTTAGGCAGAGCATCCTCCACAAACAAACCCCCTCTCTTCTTATTGGTTCATGATGGTTGTCACATCTCAAGACCAGTCATCGATGGATGTTGACTCATGACATTTCCATTTCCCCTCTCTCCCTCTGACCCTCTCCGAGTCTTCTCCACGAACGAGATAAGCGCTCCAATTTGGAGATAAGCTGGGCTGGGCTGCCTGCTTGGCCGCAATGCTACAGCTACTCTTTGTTATCGCGCTGCTTCTGCTGTTGCCCCTGCCACTGGTATGTGTTTCCTTGTATCCTTCTTTATTCAGTCTAGCTTTGTAGATCCGGAACGTTTTGCGCTTTTGATAAAACGATCCGTCCATTTCGCACCTAGTTACTAGACTATGCGGCAGGTTACAGACACGAAATTACAAGGCAACCTTGAGAGTCAAGGTAATTGGAAGATGCCACCTTGATGGGGTTTTATGTAACACATCAGCTTCTCAAGTAACTCGAACGACTTGCTTAGATCGTTTATAAGTCGGTTATCATGACTTGAGTCATCTAAGTCAAGTCCCAGCCCACAAAGCTACGAGAGCTGGCAGCATCTCTCTATGATTTTTCTATTCAAGCTGGAGATGGTCATATAAATATATATATACGTTATTCTTAGCATTAGCAGCCAAGATCAAGTCAATAGCTACAACGAAAAAGGGCCCACCTAGGTATTACGCAACTGCTATGCCTCATGTCCAATGTCCCTCTGAGTCCTATGCTCCTCAAGGTCAACACTATCATTGCAATATCATGCAGCCTGTGACTTGCTACCGCGTCCCTTGCCCCCTCGGCCTCGGCCACTAACAACTCCACCTCCACCTCGTCCGCCTCCAGATCCCCGGGTGTTAGTGCTTGAGCTGGCAGCGCCTCCACTTCTGCTTGCGCTTGTGTTGCTTTGCCCGCTATTCGTGACCGCTTCACCAGTACCTTGAGCCTTACCACCTCGTCCTCGTCGACCCCTTTTGGCTCCCTTGTTGTCCTTTTCTCGAACTTCCTTCTGCTTTCGTCGCGCCTCTTCCTCTTGTGTTCTTCGGCTTTCTTGGTCCCACCATTCTTGAAACGCTTGCTCTTGCTGAATCTCTTGTAGTGACCTCTTCGCAACCGCTTCCTTGACAGCCTCTTGCTCGCGCTTCTGCTGGCCAATGATATCGGCCATGCTGAACCCGAGTGTAGACTCTGCTTTTGGTGCCGGTGTAATGTACGACTTGGAGTGTGGCACCAACGGCTTCTTAGGCTGCTCTGTCGAGGGTCCTGCGACGATTGCGGGGGAGCTGTTGGTTCGACCCTGCCCCGGGAACCTTGTGTCGGGTGACGCAGTACGCCGTGTGGCCGACTTTGCTTTCGTTTCTGAAGCGACAAGAGGCTTTGCGTTAGCAGATACCCCTCTGGGCATATTTGATTCCGAAGCCATAGCCTCTTTCAACGACGTCTTGGGCCCCGCGCTTGCTGCCTTCCAGGGAGCTGGTCGACTCCCTTCCGGGACTGTTTCCCATGGCATATGGTTCACCGACTCGTCCTTCGCCGCCGCTTCTGCCGCTGCTAATGCTTGAAGCTGCCTCTTGCGTTCCTTTTGCGATACCTTGGTCTGTGGTTTGTTTGCAGCAGCTTCTTGCGTCCTCTGCGCCTGGAGCCCGGCAGTCAAAGCAGATGTAGACGACGCCTCAGACATGATATCTTTCAGATCCAACTTGGAAGTAGCCAGCTTAGACGACGACCATGGGGCTCCGGGCCTTGATGAGGCACCACCAGGTGTCTTCAAACTACCCATTTGAGACGGCTGAGACTCTGGAGACAAGGAAAAGGCAAGAGGAGTAGGGCTATGTGCAGAGCCTGCTAGCTCCTTACCCTTGGATTCCCGCCACGCTTTGGGAAGCTGGGGCATGTCGTCTATATCCGGGGGTGAAAGAAGATTCACAGCTTGATTTGTCGGTGACCGTGGCTTTGCGGACAGAGAGCCATCCTCATCATCCATATCAAAGATCATATCTGCCTGTGACTGCTTGGGCCGAAGACTGGGACTGAACGGCTCGTTTCGCCCGCCTCGGGACTTGCGCCGAATTGTGTCTGGGGTCTGCAGGGGACTCCCTTCGTCCAAGCTTCCAATTCGAGTCTTGAATGACGATGACAGCTTCTTCTCTTCATCTTTCTGGGCTGTCCTGTAAGCCATCTCTTTGATCCTGATTTGACGCTCCTCATCAATATCAGCGGCCAGCTCGGGATTGTTTTCATGAAGCAGTAGCTCTGCTCTTCCGCTCCGTGAGAAGGGGAGCCGAGCGAGTTGATTATCGCGGACCACTTCATCAAGCTCAAGCAAGAGGTCTTCATCTAGATCATCCAGAAGATGGTTTTCAAGCATCGACTCCAACTGGAGACAGATGTATTCAAGCCCAGTGTCCTTGAACTCTGTAATGGAACAAGGGCTGATCTCGTTGAGCAAGTTTGAAATGTTTCTTGTCGTCACAAACTTGCCAATAAGACTTTGACAGACTTGGGACAATCTGTCAAGCATCAGCTCGTTTGCGGCACTCATCACATCAAGCACAAGCTCTGACAGCTCATCCAGATTAGACATCGTAACATTGTCGAATAGCTCCTGTCCAACATCTGCATAGATGAAGGACATGACATATTGGAAAGTTTCTGGGTCAATATGGTTGAGGTCCACCCTGATTCTCTCCTCCGAATCCATGCCATCGCGGCGTTCAGCAAGCCACTGTCCTTGAGATCGTCCATGGAACAGACCCTCGAAAAAGGGGCACCGTTGACACAACAACTGGCTGTGTGCCATGATTTCTTCTCCATCCAACTCAATGATGATATCACCATCATCAAAGAATGAAGGATCAGAAATTGCTTGCTTGAAATCGCTATCAAGAGATTCTTCCACAACTGCCTGCAAGCGAACTGCTGCCTCCAGCTTTGGAAGAGTAAGATTGGTTGCGACTTTCATCAACTCTGCCCTAACATGTCGGAAGCGGAATGCGAGTGATGGTGCCTCACGCGTGTATTTCCATACTGGAACGAACCTGTCTTGATATGCATGAACCACGATATTGAGGACAGTATAAATGTCAACTTCAAATAGTGTTAACAAGGCCTTGTCCCCCATAATCTCGAGGCTGAAAGAGTCTGTACTGAACGTTGACCCTCGTTCGCGCAACTCGGACAGTCCATGCCGCAAAACCGGGCTTCTTCCAGCAAGAACCCAGCTGTGGACCGGAATCTTGATATCAGGTAGAGATGAGGAACAGACTGCCATGTTGATGTCATTGTATTGGAAAGAGTTCATGTCTAGCCAACGCCGCAGATCTGTCTCGATGTCGACTGACCGAAGAATCTCGTAGCTGACGGGATCACGCTTCTCTCTAACGATAGCTGCTTCCCAAATCTTTCGAGCGCCTTTGGTTTCAGAGTGAGGCTGTAGGGCCTCAAAGTCATTAAGGCAGAGTAAGGAACCAATGTCATCACAAAGTGATTTCTCACTAATCTCAATATCCTGTGCCATGACTTTGCTGTCCTTTCTGATGGCCGCAAAGGCGCCGAAAATAGAGCTTCGAACAGCTACACAATTGGTAATGTATGGCACTCGCTGGAATTTGAAGTCATTGCGCTTCGTGCCACTCGATCCAGCAAACCCAATCAGCTTGCCTTTGGTACGCTTGACGCGATTCCACACGGCCCCTGATTCTGTGCAGATGATGACTGAACCATGTTCTCCAACTCCCACAGAAGCAACCCCGTCCTTGCGAGAGTCCCAGATACATTGTGGCTGAGTCAGGGCATTTTTTATTTTGACGGGATTCGTAGTGGATGCAGCAGACTGACTTAGATCCCCTTTGTCGTTCAAATGCAATGTGAAGAGGTCTCCGCGTGCAGTCACAGCAGCAATTGTTTCGCCGCCTGCAGTGACATGACCAATCTCCCTTCGGCCTCCTGATTCATATCTTGTCATGTAAATGTTGTTCGCAAAGACGTCAGGAAACGGGAACTTGACCAGATTATAACCATAATGGCTAAAAACCCAAACAGTATGGTTGGACAACAGACAGATTGTCGCTTTGTCAATTGCCGACACCATCTCGATCGGGGCGGCAAGAAGAGAAGCAGCCACTTTCCTGGGAGTATGCTGAACATCGAGTGATCTCGAATCAGCATCCATCAGAGCGAGTTGTCCAACATTCCGACCCCAAGTGAACAGTGAAGATCCTGTATGGGCAACAGAATGGTTTGCAGAGGCGGCAACCCCAAGAACAATTTCCTTCTTGAGAGATCCAAAGACCTGGCGTGGGGTAAGGCTCATGGGTTCTTCGTCTGCCTTCATCGGTGGAGGCAGAGCATATCCAAGCTGCGAGACTGAGTTTAAGCCCCAAGTCCATAGTTCTCCGTTGTCGACAACGGCCATAGTATGATTCTGTCCCAACGCGACTTGATGGATCTTTTTGTCAATGAATGGGCCTTGAACAGGAACGAATCTGAACTGTGTGTTTTCGTCTCCTAATCCAAGTCGGCCTCCACGGCCAACACCACAAATGTACAAATTTGAAACTGGATCAGTAGTCAAGATGGCGCTATGCAGCTTGGACATGCATACATCTTGAATAACGAGTGGGCGATTTTGAACCAGGGTAGGAATCTCATCCAGTTTCAATGAAGAAGGGGCCTCCTCATCTTGCTCATCTAGGTGTGAGTGGTACAACCGATGCACAAGAAGATCCGGCCTAGATAGATGGATGCGATCAGGATACTGGCGATCATCCTCATCGCCAACTCCGAGAGACACATTCTTGTTGCTGCCAAAAACGAAGAGTTCGTCGCCATCAATCGAGCTTCGCAACCCATGCGAAACCTTCACCATGCTACAACAAGAGTCAGCCAAGCTCTGGCCAATTTTCACAAAACACTCACTGGCGTAAGCCATCACCCCCACTGTCAACGCTATCAGCGTCGCTGTCCGAGCTATTCCCATCCTCCATACTCTTCAACGACCTCGCAGCGATCGTCGAATTATATACGTCAAAAGGACTGTTTCCCTCATGGTCTTTCGTCTTGATCAGAAGTCCAACTTTGTTCACGGCGTTCAAATTATGGCTCGTCATATCAACTCGTTCCTTTTCCAGCAACAGGCGCGCAATCGAAACATTTCCAGCGTATAAGGATCGGTGGAGGGCATTCCAGCCACTCTCGGGATCTTGAGCGTAGAGATCGACGGCAGGGTGTTCAACAAGGGCCCGAACAAACTCGTGGGCATTCGGATCGGTCGACGAGGCGGCACGGAGTAATACAGTCAGTCCAGCATGGTCGCGGCTGTTGACTTCTGTTCGTCCAAGATGCGTATTGCCGTCCTTCAATTTGCCTGACGTGTGCGGATGACCGGATGCTCGTCGCTGCTTAGCTGCTGGCCGTGGGGAAGTCCCAGAAACACCGGGACTTCCCCCAAGAAAGCCACCGGATCCTCCTATCGCAGGACTCTTCGAGGCCGACTGGGCATTGTAGCTGGTTGGGGCCAGCAGACGCCGAAACCGGTCGACATCGTTTTCCCAGTAGGATTTCCACAATATGTGACTCATGGGCAGGGGACTGACTCTCCTGGGCGCGAAAGGCACCTCGCTGTGACTCTCGTTGGGTCACGGCCTGTTTAAAGGTGCAATTTGAAGCGCAGGAGAGCTTGAGATAGCGACAAGCCCAGAGGAAGCAGAGCAGAGGGTGATGTTGTTGGCGCAAAGAGTTGCGACGACTGCTTGTAATTGGTATAGGTTGCCACTGAGCGCGGATTCGATCGACTGATAGGGAAAGCGGAAAGGGGCGCGGGTCGTTGTCGATCTTCAGTTAATGGGAATTTACTGTTGAAAAGTCTTGGATGCAGTGTAACAGATGAAGAAACACTTTTTCCAGGTTAGGTAGTTGAAAAGACGAGAAGCGATGGGATTTGTCAGTCCGGGATAGTGAAGAGGCGATGTCATTAATGACTTTGAGATTCGAGGTGCAGTACAAAGTACCGAGGGGCCAATTGTGCGCCAGCAAGTGCCTTGAACGTGCCCCAAAAGCGTGTCGTGACCCAATCCAGGCAGAACCTACCCCGCCGTCAAGGAACTGCCCTGCCCTGGGCTACGTGCGCGTGCAGCAACTGAGGACTTGAGGTTGAGCCAATAACGACTCTTTTCTTCAAGGTGTGCAGCTCTGAAGCTCTGCAACACATGCTGATGCTTCACCACATGGCTTCAATTGACGTCTTTCATTTGTCGCTCTTGCTATTTGTTAACGGCTGAATTCGGGCAAGATGTCTTGATTTTTGCAGAGAACAATCCTCTCTTGAGTCCTCATCAAGACATTACGACATATATTCGAAACCGGTGGAACGCCAGCTAGATCTGTGTGATTTTATATTGGCTTTGTCGTGAACGTGGATGAATATCTACGCCCTGTCGGAGATCAGAAAGGTTCCATACTAATGGACCGGAATCAGTGAAGACTTGTAGGGCATACCTCCGTGGAGCACCAAGAATTACCTGGATCGTCTCTCATTTTATCTATGCCTTTAGGTACCTATGCATTCCTTAATAGACATCATCAATGGTTATCTGGCGAGCCGTTCCAAGCGAGCATCGAAGATTCCTTGTCACGCACTTCTCACACTTACACGGACATGATCCGAAGGACGAGCGGATTGATGATGCAGTTGGGAGACTGGACTGGGAGTTGGTTCCGGAGGTCCGACTCCATGGCCAAAGTTTGATTGTTTTGTTCCAGTATCGTTCCAACACGAATGATATGTTGATCTAAGGGGGCGGAAGCAATTAGTAAAGTCCATAAGCTGGGAGCAATCGAGCCCATTGGCATGTGCGATCAACGTGCCTGGGAGGTCCTCATCCAAAGTGAAGATTTAGCGCCTCTCAAGCGTAGTTCCGGATGAAGTTTTAGTCATGTCCAGGTAGGTAATGTACCTATCTAAGCTTGAAATTATTGTATGAATTTATGAAAGACTGCTCCTTAAATACTAGTAACTAATATGAAGCTTCTGCCTGGGTAGGTGTAGTAGTATCGGAGTTCTTTCACGGGCCAAGTTCGCGGTCGACGGGGATGGAGACCGGTGCACCGTGCACGGTGATCAGCATCGCGGGGGAGGGGTTAAGGATATTTGGAGTATGCTATTAGAAGGCGTCTGTCTGATTCATTCGGGGTTGTGTATTGATATTCTAGGTCTGGTAAATCTTCAATCTTTGGTCTCCAAGACGGTGCTGTGGCCGGCAAGTTTCCGCGGGATTTTCAAAACCTCGAGCGGTTAATGAGCTTTGGAACAGAGAGTGCTTGAATTTCTAGCTGGTATGTGTGTCTCCAAATACTTTCCTTTATTAGATTTGTACTTATGTTCTTCCTAGATGCAGTGACCATTCATGTGGTCACTTGACAAATCTTACTTCTGTCTAGTGAGATCTCTAGGAACATCTACTCCAGATTCTTCAACAGCCTTAATTGACTCCCTCCTACAGGAGCCTCTGACAACAGCGCCGGCTCTTTAACATCCCCAGCGCCGTGGTGCCGCGTCTGCATCATTGCCAATTGTGGACTCTTGTTTACAACAGAGCCTATCAGACATGAGTAGTCCGTAACAAGGACAAGGGGCCATTCCTGATGCTAGCCCGCTCCTGTGCAGGTACAAGCGGCATAAGGTAACTGGCCGGGTACAGGTTTGAAAGAGCTTCAGGGCTAACGGCAGACATCGGGCGTGCGGGTAAGGGCAATTTTGGATAATGGTTTGGGTTACAAAGCATAGGTAGCACTGGAAGCAATCAATAATGTGAGAATACCTTGGACAAATAATAAAGTCCTCCGTTTCCTGAAGAGTCCATGTTATAAGGAAGGTAGTTATTGCTGCCAAGAGAATATATCATAGACTTACCTAAAACAGCGATCACAAAAAGAATCTCACATCGTCGGAGAAGAATCGGAGACGTCAAGCCTCATGGATCGGTTGCTTACCGTCTCACCGAGCATCACTAGACCCCTACCCCGGGTCCCATCTCGCCGTCGCTTGCTCTAATCTCCACAACCTTATGGATACAAGACGCTTGTTTGAAGAAAGCGACCCGTCCATTCGGCGTCGTCCTACTTCTTGCCGTCACAGTGGAGGTTACGGAATCTTATCACTTAAGCCCAGCCCAGTCCAGCCAGCGCGCGATAAGATTTGATAGACGAAAGACACACCACCAAACAATTCCCCTCCACTCCCCGGCCCGGTCTTCGCTCGGAGGTCGCCATCTTCCCTTCCGTTGTTGACTAGCTTTCCTTCGTCTCGTCTTGTCAACTTGCGACAACTCTCCACTCGACCTCTTCTTTTGTTCTTTTGGTCTTCTCTTCGTCCGTCTTTACTCTTCTCTTCATTCGGTCGCCAGTACAGTCGTCACAATGTCTAACCCTAACGACAAACCCCTCCCCTTCATGTACCAGTTCGCCGCAGGTACGCCCATTAACCCGCTCAATTTTACCCTTCACTGGACTCAATGGCTAACATTTTATGATCAGGTGCCATTGCTGGCGTCTCGGAGGTATGCTCACGTCAGTTATGTTCACCCAAGAGCTATCGCTAATTTTGTGCTGGCTGTAGATTCTGGTGATGTATGGCCGCATCTGTCGCGTGCTCGAGACATTTTAGCTAACATGGCCACAGGTACCCTCTTGACGTTGTCAAGACCCGAGTGTATGACGAACCTTGCGTGCGCATTTCGAAACAATAAATCAAGTGCTAACTTGACGACTAGCCAATTGCAAACTGGTTCCGGTGCCACCGCTGAGTACAATGGCATGCTTGACTGCTTCCGCAAGATCATCAAGCAGGAGGGGTACGCTTTGCGCTCGCGATCCCACCATTGCGCTCACTACTAACATCATGCGCCAGTTTCTCGCGACTCTACCGCGGTATCTCCGCTCCCATCCTCATGGAGGCTCCCAAGCGAGCTACCAAATTCGCTGCCAACGACGAATGGGGCAAGGTCTACCGAAAGATGTTTGGCGTCGATAAGATGAACCAGCAGCTTTCTATTCTCACTGGTGCATCCGCTGGTGCCACCGAGGCTTTCGTCGTCGTTCCCTTCGAGCTCGTCAAGATTCGCCTACAGGACAAGGCCTCCGCTGGAAAGTACAACGGCATGGTCGACTGTGTTGTTAAAACGGTCAAGAACGAGGGTCCTCTTACTCTCTACCAGGGTCTCGAGAGTACGATGTGGCGCCATATCCTCTGGAACGCCGGTTACTTCGGCTGCATTTTCCAGGTCCGACAACTTCTTCCAAAGGCTGAAACTAAGAGGGGTCAGATCACCAATGATCTCATCTCCGGTGCCGTTGGTGGCACTATCGGAACTGTTGTCAACACTCCTTTGGACGTTGTCAAGAGCCGAATTCAGAACACCCCCAAGATCCCTGGTCAAGTTCCCAAGTACAATTGGGCCTTCCCTGCTGTCGGAACCGTGTTCAAAGAGGAAGGTTTCGGCGCTCTGTACAAGGGCTTCCTGCCCAAGGTGAGTCGCTATGTCGGAAGTGAAATGAGAGAAAGCTGACAATTCTTCAGGTTCTCCGTCTGGGTCCCGGAGGTGGTATCCTCCTGGTTGTGTTCACAACTGTTATGGATACATTCCGCGGCTGGCACTACCCTGCCACTGCTGAGCTTAAGAACTAGGTTTAAAATAATTATATCCGTATTACGCTCCTAAAATACCCCTGGCCGAGTCAATTGAAGGTGGAGATTTTTAACTTGACTACCCTGTACACATCTAAGCAGCATGATTTTGGTGCAATTTGGGGGGGTTATTAGCAAGTATCTTGAGTAAAACTACCTTCCCAATGTGCGCGCTGTGTCAATTTGGTTGTGTTACTCTGAGCGCGTCTTAAGACTCCCGAATATATCTCCGGCCTCTCATCCCGTCCTTGAACTAACTCGGCAGCAAAACCATCATCATAATGTCCTGTCTCTACCGCGACCATGTCAAAAGCAAATCATCCCAAAATCTTCACCTTTTGCCCAAATCCGGCAAGAAAAGACGCAAATTCAAGCACCAACCTCGTTTTCGTTAGAACAATGTTCTCTCTTGGGAGAACTTCCCAGATACTGGACGTCGTTCTCGTCGTCACCAGAACTACACTCTCTCTTGGGAGAACTTCCCAGATACTGGACGTCGTTCTCATCGTCATTAGAACGACGCACTCTCTTGGGAGAACTTCCTAGATACTTGACGTCGTTCTCATCGCCAGCCTCATTTCCGTCTTCATCATCCATGCCAAAGACGCTCCACTGTCGCTTGCTATGTCCTGGGGCCTGGCTGATAGATATCGAGCGTGATGATAGCACAGGAGAGGGAGAGGAAGATGGCAAGCCCATCTGCCGAATAAGGTCGTTGGGCGAGGCTCGGTCTCCTGCCTCAGGGTTAAGAGCCTCATAAGAGGTAGGGCTCATGAACAAACTGCTATCTGCACTTGTCTCTCGCGCGGGAGTAGCTTCACCACGAACGGCTCTGCTATTGGACCGCAGGCGGTTTGGGATCGCCGAGGGAGGCGTCCTGGGGGGCGAGGGAGTTTCGACCTTGGTGACAAATTCTGGTTGTTGGTCCCGAGGAGGACTTGTGATAAAAATAGAGCCAGAACGATCTCTCGATTCACGTTGGTGCCCATGTGCATCTTCGGAGGATCTGGTCTGCTGAGGTATAGGTGGTGGAGGCATGGAAGCCTGGTCATCTTCACCTTTATCCTCATCACCTCCATCCTCATCACCTCCATCCTCATCATCACTCAGAAGATCAACGAGTTGACCATTACCACACCTCCGCTCCTGCTGAGAGTTAATCTCGCGCAAGAACTGCCAGAGGTTTGCTTCTACTCGACCAATGTCGTGTCCAGCCTCATGTGGTTCATCATGGTCATCGGCAGCATGGCGTCGGTTGTTGAGGTTTGCACCTGTAGCGCCATCAACTCCACCGCCACCTCCATCGTCGTCCATGTCATCGGATCCTACATCGGAGTCTGCATTGCTCTCATCGTCAGAGTTCCCACTGTCAGAATCCCCAGAATCAGAGTCATCTTCGTCATCGGAATCAATAGCCTGATCGACAGCGCTTTGAGGCCGAGGATACAAAAGTTCACCATCCGGGGGCGGCGACAGAAGACCGAGATCCCGGGGATCTGCGCTAATGATAGCCTCAAGTTGTGCAGCAAGGTCTGTTGTAGGGCGACATCCGCTCATAACTGGAGCTATGTAACGGAGTTGAGAGAAGTGCTCATCCTGGCCGGACTTCTCACGGCGTGCAGAGTCGTTGTCGCGGATAAAAGAAAAGTCACGCACCGGTATCCTTACCCCGTCTGGCTGTCGCCCTTGGTTGTAATCCCAGAAAGTCATCTCCTGAATGCCACGGAGGCAATAGAGATAGTCTGCCCCCTGCAAAGTGCGTAACGCGCGGAAGCGACGGAAGTTTGGTTGTCCATCTGTCTTCTGTGCTAGGAAGTCGATGATTTGTCGCGGCTCATGCTTACGCCGCATATAGGACTTGGCAGACTCAGGTAGATAAATGGCAACCGACTTGAGACGACAAGCCTCAGGGAGGTAGGCCAGGTCATGAGTCCGGCGAGACGTGTACTTTCCCCTTTCGTCGATTTCGTACGTGAGTTTCTGTGAGCCCATCCAGAGCAACTCGATGTGCTGTAGTTGCTGAAGTTTACACCCGATTCTGCTTGCAAAGCGACCCTACTCGCCAATGGAAGAGAATCCGAATTTGTTTGCTCCATAGAAGAGGCTTGAGCCTATCATATTCCATTCTTTGCAAACTAGAAGAGGGGCAAGAAGTCTCTGGGGATGAATAGCTCCAAAAGTAAGAGATATTTCCCCTCGCCCGATGTAGAATCGATGGAAGAGCGAGATTTGGTTGTTACAGTTCCGGTTGACTGAACCAGGTTCATAGTAGCCGTCCAGTCGGGAGATAGCGTGGACAACCTCTCCATCAAAGACAAAAGCATACCGAAGAATCTTGATGATGATCTTGACTCGATCTTCTTCCGGAAGAACTTCGAAGTGAAAAGGGCCAACCTCTATCTCATCTTCCGGACATGGATCCTGATAATTAGGGTTTGGTGTACAGCCTTCACCCTTACCTGCAATACCTCTGCGTTCCTCCTCATCGGTCGGGGGACGCAATTTTAGGTGAGGGTGTGTCTTGGGTCGTGTATTTTTCCCGAAAGCCCAGGACATGTTCTCTTCCTGGCATGCAAGTTTGTAGATTTCCCCCCAATCTTTGTACTTTGGGTGCCGACCATGTCTGATCCAATGTGTGTAAGCCTTCGGCCATTCCTACCATCTGTTAGAATCTCTGAAGTTACAAACCATCATGATATTGATGAATACATACCCGTTCAGTCTTTCGAGGCCTCGCGGCTGGGCGTCGCCACCAGCGTAGATACATCCTGACATCGCCCGGCAGACGATTTAGCATATCTTGTGGCAGACTTGCCTCCATGTCTTCACGCCTCAATGGAACAGGCTCAGGGAAGTCCTCCAATTCCTCTTCAGGCAAAAGCCTTCGAATACTCTCATTCTCCTGGTTGAGTCTTTCGTTCTCTTCAATGTTCACTTCATTTGCCGCGTAGAACTCTCGCACTGCTTCCGTCAAAGTTTCCACCAATCGGTTCAGACGGCCGACTTTGACCCTGTGTCGGGCCTTGCATCTTTCCAACTCCCTTCTCTTGAGGGCGAACAGTCTTCGCCATTCAAGATATTCATCTCCCAGTCGGCCGTAATAAGGTTGGCAAGTCTGGAAGCAAGTGCCATGCCAGTCTGGAACATCAATATGGTCTTGTGCGAGGGCCTCCTGGATCCCTGCATATGGATTGAGGACCTCATATCTTTCGTCGTCGTCGGTGCTAGTGTCGGTATCGGAGTCGGTATCGGAGTCGTCGTCCCAATCATCATCGTCTGGGTTGTCATCTCCTGGATTACCACCGTTAGGATATCTTCCGTTCTCTGCCCGTCTGTTTGATCGGGCTTGTTGTCTCTGGCGGTCGGCCACACCGTCACCATTATCACCAGAATAATTGTCGTCGTTGTCATCCGAATCACTGGACTCGCTTTCCGGGTCATCAGAAGAAGGTGGTGAAGATGGTCCATTGTGTCCCTCGTCGCCGTCATCGTCCTCGACAAAGAGGCTCCCTTCACTGGATGCAGGTTCCTGGACATCGTTGTCACTGGACTCTGCCTCACCAACGTCCATAGGTTCAGCTTCTCCTGGCCCATTGATGATGTAAGGAACCGGTTCGCCATGCCTATTTACCCCGAGGTAGATTTCTTGAGGGTCAGGGGTTGCGTCGTTATGACCGTCAGGTTCTGGATGATGATCATCATCATCCGAAGTTAGGTCGATGTGCTCGACGTCGGAGTCTGCAACACTCCCGTCGGACATGTTGATAGACTTTGTAGAACAGAATAATGAATGATCGTGTATAGGATAAAGATTGAAAAGTCTTAAACCGAAGAGAGGAAAGTGTTGTAGTTGGAGGAGGAAGAGTAAAGAAGAGGGTTGAGAGACGAAGAGAAGCCTTTTATAGACAGGATTGAGAGAGAGGATGAATCACTGCCACAAGATGAAGGGGGAAGATTCTTAGAAGAGATGAGAGAGAGGAAGAGAAGCCTTTTATAGACAGGATTGAAAGTGAGGATGAATCACTGCCACAAGATGAAGGAGGAAGAGATTAAAGAGGAGGGCTGATGGGGGGAGAGCAACCTTCTACGGGTAGGCGGGATTGAAAGAGACGACGAATCATTGCCACAAAGGCCCCAAGGAAACTGAAGAGGTTTAGGAGATGAGGCACTAAGGTGCTGCGGGAATGCCTGATCAAGTTTTAACTATGTCCAAGGATGATATAGTCAAGATAACTACCTATACTTATAATCGTTTTAAATCCACACTTCCATCGTGCTCGCCAATTCAATCAAAATTCTATCTATTTACTTCTTCTTCATTTCAAGAGGCTATTTCTCGTTGTTTGCCTTCTTTGCCCGGTCTGTTCTTGTCGCTCATATTCTTTGTTCCCTTGCCAAGGTCATATTCAGACGAAGGGAACGCCAGGGCATGTCAATGAGAATAACATAACAATACTTATGATTAAAATTTCACATCATCTCATATTATGCCAACATCATCTACAATGGCAATGCCATTGTATCACACTAACAATAACACGATGCTTAACATTATATCTTTGCGAAGCTTATATTATCTCATATTTTAAAGCATCAATTTATATCAGTTTGAGAGCATTGTTCATCTATCCTATGCGGAAGGTATTTATAAATTTCTGGGTTTCTCTTTGGCTACAAGACTCAGTCAATGAGTACCTAGGTAGACAGTCAAGGTGGAAATTCCCAACTTACCTTAAAGGTAATTTAAATTGACGTGGTTAGGGGTCTTTCGGGAGCGTGACGTATGTGTTTCCTATTGGGGCCAACGGGTGTAAAAGACGCTCTGACGCCTGTGTAAACCAATTTCAGCCACACTTGACGAAGCTTCTTGGGATGTTGAAGAGTTCTCAACAGAAGGTCAAGATCAGACCAAGACCTCACGTGGGAGAAATAAAAGTCTCAGAGAACCTGAATACGCAAGCAAGTGTCACTATCAATTTAAATACGCACACGCAAACCCCAAGACCCCCGCAATCTTGGCGCAGCTTGTATAGGCTCATCTGAGCTGGCAAGTGAAAATGGATACGTAAGCATTAGTTGGTTCCATGCTTCTGTTCGCCGCTCCCAACCCGCATGAGAGCGCCAATTCATCATCTTGCACTCACACTTTTCCCTCTCCAGCTCTAAGTCGCGCCAAGAGCAGAGCGCTTTTGTTCCCCTAATCGCTCCTCCTAAACTGCCGGACCAGAATTCTGTCTATCTGAATTCGCCGCCCCGTCAAACTTTGGTGCTTCGCCTCTCGGCTACTACTATAACGTCGTGTCCGATCGGTCTCCCCGACCTCTTGGAATCAAGACCTAATCACCCCACGATCGTCTTCTCCAACCACCTCCACAAACGGTCTTCCTCTTGATCGCCAATTTCAGACAGACGGCCACTGTTTCTTGCCATTTTGACTGGGACTTGTCGCAAACGCTACGCAATTATTGTTGAGAACGGGACTTATATCTCGTGATCCTCGGAGCTTGCTCAACCCCCCTCCCTGCACTACTTCCGTTGACTCCGTCTCACCGGCGCGTGTCGGATTTGTGTCGCAGAGGCTGTCGCTTGCAAAGTCTCATCAATTCAACACCTGTTCAGAGCTTAATCGAATCATACCGGAAACCCCTACCTCGGCCGATCGATTGGTGCTCACCACGCGTCCCTATCCGTTAAACCAAAACCGAAATCATACAGTAAACATCACAAATCGCCCACCATGTCGAAGGTAATGCGAAGTGTCAAAAATGTGACCAAGGGTTACTCTAGCGCCCAGGTCAAGGTCCGAGAAGGTTAGAACCCATCCACGAACTTGACGGCGTCGACGGAATATCGCCGCTGACAGTGACATACAGCTACCAGTAATGACCCATGGGGCCCAACCGGCACTCAGATGAGCGAGATTGCTCAAATGACATACAACACGTAAGTAGATAACCTGCGCATTGGTCATTTACCTAGGATGATGCAAAGGTACTGACTTGGCATGACGCGATCAGATCCACCGAGTTCTACGAGATTATGGACATGATCGATAAGCGCCTGAACGACAAGGGAAAGAACTGGCGCCACGTCCTTAAAGCACTCAAGGTTTTGGATTATTGTCTTCATGAGGGTTCAGAACTTGTGGTTACCTGGGCTCGCCAGAGCATTTATATTATCAAGACTCTGCGCGAGTTCCAATATGTGGACGAGGATGGTCGCGATGTCGGACAAAATGGTAAGTACTTTCCACGAGTCGCATAAGCAACCGCTGATACTTTGTCAGTCCGAGTTGCTGCAAAGGAGTTAACTTCTCTCATTCTGGACGAGGAGAGACTGCGAGCCGAGCGAAGCGACCGAAGATCGTGGAAGTCGCGTGTTACTGGCCTCGAAGAATTCGCTCCTCAGCAAGCTGAGCCGGCGCACCAAAACCGACGACAGCAGCCGAGACGACAAATGAACGAGGAGGAAGATGCCGAATATCGCCTAGCTCTGGAGGCAAGCAAGTACCAGGAGGAGGAAGACAGGAAAAAGCGAGAGAGCCGACAGACCGGGCCTGACGACGATGACGACCTGGCGAAGGCAATCAAGCTTAGCGAGGAAGAAGAGGAACGAAGGCGCAAGGAGCTCGAAAATAGTAATGCTGCCTCTCTCTTCGATGACGATTTCACCCCTCAGCAGCAGACCAGCCAGCCACAGCACACTGGCTTCAACCAAGGATATCAGCAAGGAAACCCCGTTGACTTCTTTGCCAACCCTATCGAGCAGAGCCAGCCTCCCCAACCTACTGGCTACATGAACAATGCCTATACTGGTTTTCAACAGACCCAACCTGCCGGATTCCAGCCAAACTACAACACTGGTTTCACCGGTCAGCCTACCGGCATGGGTTTCGATCCCTATGGCCAGCAACAACAGCAGCAGCAGAACCAGCAGCAGAACCAGCAAGCATTCCAACCCCAGCCTACTGGCTTCAACCCTTACCTGCAGCAACAGCAGCAGCAACAGCCTCAGCAGCAGTCATTCTCATCACCAGCTTCCCCCGAACCTACTCTCCAGCCTGGCAGCAACAACCCCTGGGCAACCAACAATAGCCAGCAGCAATTGCAACCAACTCCCACCGGCTCCAACAACCCCTTTGCTCAGTTTAGCCGCCCTCAATCTGCCCGACCAAGCCCTATGTCGACACTGGGAGCACTTCCTGAACAAAAGAGCCTTAACTCGTTTGGCAACCAACCTCAGTCTCAACCTCAGCTCCAGCAGCAGAACAGCTTCCCATTGCAATCGCAAAATAGCTTCCCTCAATCGCAACCTTCATTCACTGCTCCTCAGAAGGAGATGAACGAGCACGAGAGCCGACTTAACACTCTGCTTGCCAGCGGTGACGGCATGGATACCTTTGGTAACACAGGCAACCTTCGTATTCCTGCCCAGCACACGGCTCCTGGCACATTTGTCAACAGTGCCGGTGCAGGCGTTGCCCGCATTAACGCCGAGGCCACTGGGAACAACCCATTCCTTCGACAGCAATTCACAGGCATGCCAACGGTCAACTATGGCGGTGCTCAAATGCCTGCCGCAACTGGCCCTGCAGGCATGAATGGCCAGACCAACAACCCGTTTGCCCATCAACAGGGTCCGCAGCAACAACAGCAGAACCATGACTTGATCCAGTTCTAAGCTTAGTCTCAAAATCGAAATTTACGCTTTTCTTATGCCGGTTGCTGGCTAGCTGAGTGATGTCCTACTTGATTACCCCTGACTTTTCTTTGTTGCACGTATGTACGTTCATCTTCATCTTCCGGCTTGAACCCGATTCCCGTTTTTTGCGCAGGCGAAGGATGGTATTCCCCTGTTCTCGGTACATTTTTGTGGTTTTCCATCGTTGAGTCTGGTTTTGGGAGGTTTAGTTGTGATGGGAGAATGGGAAAGCTTTTGTGATGGACTCTGGGAATTTAGACAGCGCGTCTGACGCATTCAAAAAAACAATTCTTAGATCTTATTGAAATCTACTCCTGACTCCGTTGTAGCCCTATTGCGCCATTCCCTTTTTTCTCTTTCAATGCTTAATGCTCCCCGTAGCTAATTACCGTACCCAAATCACTGTACAAGGTCCCCATCGAATCAATCTTTGTCCGACAACGTGGCTTGGCTTGGCCAGCCGAGTCTCATGCATTCGGAGCAATTCTGGGGTCGCGGGATGACTCTGAGACAGTTGTATGCCCTGAACTCTTGCGACAATTACCTTGTCAGCGCAAACACGTATGCTTTCAATGTTGCAAAATCAACAGGTCAATGTTGTAGCTTGACAAGGCGTGATGAATGCGCAAACCCCAACAGCGGACGCCGTTTGCATCGTGTCTTGTCGACCGCCATGATCTGGCATGGCTGATGTTATGCCATTCCCCGAGCTACTGTGGTTGGGTTTAACCAGCCTCCTCCATCATCTGGATGAATTCTTCCAAGTTCACACCGCCTTTGCCTTCATGATCTAAATGCTCAATCATGCTTTGAATTTCTTCGTCTGTCATTGTCCTCTCTTCTTTGATATCGGATGCCAGCCGTCGCATGTCTTCAAAGGAAATAACACCATCTCCGTCGTAATCAAACATGTTGAAGACTTTTGTTGCTTCTTGTCTGGGGTCGCGGTTGGCAAGCAATTTAGCAGCGCATAATCGGAATTGGTCGAGGTAAACGTAGAGGCGGTTGACAGGGCAGTTATGCGGATCTTGCCATTCGGGAGGTACAGAGCCGTAGGATTGTAGTTCTCTGAAGTAGTCGGGCTTAGACATGTCGAAGCCCAGCGCTGCTAGTGAGTGACGGAATTCGTAACTGTTGAGCCATCCCTTCTTTTTCATATCCATCAAATCAAACTGGTAGAAGCAACTGTGAGCGGAGATATTCTTAAGGCGAGTCAGGCTCAACCTACAACTTCATCGATATGTTCTCGATCCTCCTCCGGAATCGTGCTATAGTCCTCATTCGACGATACCTGAGGAGCAACAGGCTGTCTCGATTGCGGAGGTAGTCCCGAACCACCTAACGAGCGTCCTTGAAAGGCAGTGCGTGGCGTTGTATGCGAATTCATTGTTTTGATTTCTGTATGTGGCTGGGAGAAAGCGGCGGTCGAGCAATTGAGGCGGTGGGCGTAATTGCGCCGAAAAGGAAGTGAAATATGAAAATTCGAGGCTAGTTATGATCGCGAAGCTCGACAGAAGCAAAAGTATCCGATGTGGTGTGGTGACAATGTAGGAGGAGCGCGGCGCAAGGTCGGGTTGGTGTTGTTGCTTGAAGATTGAGGGACATGGATATTTAGGTATGGTAGGTTGCGACGCGACCACGGACGCGGTGGTAGAAAAAAATGGTACAGTCTATTGGAGGAATGAAGCGGATATGACTGAACAATAGTATTACCATTATCTCGATTTGACACAGAGGTCATATTACTTAAATTTTGCGAAACTTTGATAAATTTTGCCAATTTGATCTCCCTAATCATTGTCTTAATTGACCTTGATATATGTGGTCTTGGATATCTACTATCTGTCTAATATGGGTAGGTATTTTGCTGCTACGATTTAGGTGACCTGGGACATACCTCAAATAAGGTTACTAATGGAGAGCACAATCATGCCATGGCTAAATATCATTGGATTTACAATCAGAATTTAAGAAAAATAACCTGGAAGTGCTAAATCTTTGATTAGAAAGCAGAAAGGTCACATGGGCTGTCGAGTATCAGAAGTTCGGGGACGGCACTGTAGTGAAGGACTGTGAAGGAGTCATTTGTTTTCTATCCTCTCAGGCGCGTCAAGATACAGCCAACCAAGACGCGCTACTGACCTGTGAGGAATCTGCCTTGGTACCTTTGCTATAGGTAGACGTTGAGGCGCAGTACAGGCAACAGTGACTCAAAAAACAGGTAGCGCAGTCGCCGAATTTGATTGGTTGTTGCTACCAGAGGACCAATCAAAGCTGTAAAGTTATTGTCTGAGGCAGCAACGGTGGCCTGCCTGAAGAACAAAGCGAGGCCCAGGCCCGAAAAAAAAGCTGGCTGGCTGGTTGGAGCGACAGACTGACCTCACCACCAACTCCATCGCCACGAGCTTTTGAGAGTATAAGGGTGCAACCTTTTCTGGTCCGCGCTCTTTCGTCAATCTCTCACGTACTCTCATCTCTTTCATTTACTTAATTTCACATTCCTGTCTTCTTTTGCGACATTTCCCAACTTCCTGTGGCCCCTGGCGCTCACCAGCGCTGATTGCAGCTACATTCCCCTTGACCCTTTCATCTGAGTTTGGTACCCAGATGCAACAAAGTTGCGCGCACTCACCTCGCAGCCCTTAATAAAGCTTGGCGCTATCTCTTGCGAAGCTGATACTCTACCATCATCTACTTTTCGACGACAATTAGTGCTGTTGCACCCGCGATTCGTGCCAATTCGTTCATCGACTTCGCGACGAGAGCTCTTTTAGCGTCAAAATCCAAACGCGCGACGACTCCTTCGCTCGCACACGAACAACCACCCATCCATCCCGAACCGCGCCGACTTGGAGACGACCATCATGTCTTTCGGCGGCGGCTTCGGCGGCTTCGGCCAGAACAACAATAACAACCAGTCCTCAGGATTCGGGGGCTTCGGTTCGACCAATAATAACAACACCACCACCTCAGGTAAGCAACCTTTTTGAACCGCCAGGACGGTCGATGACAGCGGTGCTGATTGGAATGCTCAAAAGGCTTTGGAGCTACCAATACTGGTGGATTTGGCCAAAGCAACAACACTTCTGGTGGCCTCTTTGGAGGCGGAAATACCAACACCGCAGGCGGCTTCGGCTCAACGACCGGTACGCAATTTTACTTCAACGCACCGCTGTCATCTACGATTGAGAGAGGAAACGAGGGCGCGAGGCTAAATCGACATCGACATACTGACAATTCTTAGGAGGTTTTGGAGCAACCAACACTGCCGGCGGCTTTGGAGCCAAGCCTGCATTCGGTGCGACCCCTACTAACACTGGAGGTGGTCTCTTTGGCTCTTCGACTGCCAATACCAACACCGCTACTGGCACAGGGTTTGGAGGGTTCGGAGGCACTTCGAACAACACGACGTCGGCGTTCGGTAGCAATACCGGAGGCGGTATGTTTGGAGGAAACACTGCCAACAAGACTGGCTTTGGCGCCACTGCCAACACTGGCGGATCGCTCTTCGGTGGAGGTAGCAACACCAACACGAGCACGTCGACTGGCTTTGGCTCTGGCTTTGGCGCTTCCAACACCAACTCCCTCGGCGGCGCTGCAGGCGACCCTCCTGGTACTGCCGTTGCTGCTTTCCAAGCACACACCGAGAAGGAGGGCAACACCAACTCGACAAATTCTTACCAGAATCTTCTTTTTCAAGATCCCTACAAGAAGTGGTCGGCTGACGAACTTCGACTCGCCGATTACGTTCAAGGAAGGCGGCATGGCAATGCTACCGGTGGGGGTGCGTTTGGTGTAAGCTCAGGTTTTGGAGGAGGTTTTGGAACTAACACAAATACTACCACAACCTCAGGCTTTGGGTCGAACACGACGACCAACGCTGCCGGCGGTCTCTTCGGATCCAATACGAACAACAACACCGCAACAGCCAGCACGGGCTTTGGCTCCACTGGCTTTGGTGCAACCGCCAATACCAACACTGGTGGAGGCATGTTTGGAAACACTGCTAACAAGCCTGCTGGAGGTCTCTTTGGCAGTAGCACCACAGCGCAGCCCAACCAAACTGGCGGCGGCCTTTTCGGAGGAGGAAACACCAGCACAACCGGCGGCTTCGGCAGCACGAACACCACTGGAACCGGCTTTGGCCAGACGAACACGAACACCAGTGGTGGCCTGTTTGGAAGCGCTCAGAACAAGCCTGCAGGCACCGGTTTCAGCTTCGGTAACACAAATACCAACAATACTACCAGTGGATTCGGAGCTAGCACCACAAACAACGCGTTTGGAGCCAGCAATACGGCTCCTAACCCCAGTGGTGGCCTTTTTGGTGGAAACAACAACGCCCAGGCTGCTGGTACCAGTGGTGGTCTTTTTGGCCAGAACAACAACCAGACACAACAAAACACCGGCACTGGCATGTTCGGCCAGAACAACCAAACTCAGCAGTCAGGCGGATTGTTCGGCAACAACCAGCAGAAACCTGCAGGCACTGGCCTATTTGGCAACGCAAACACGGCAGCAGCTGGTACCAGTGGTGGTCTTTTTGGTAATGCTCAACAACAGACGAACACTACTGGTTTTGGTGCTGCCAACAATAACAACGCTGCAGGTGGTTTGTTTGGCAGCAAGCCTGTCGGTGGCGGCGGCATGTTTGGAAACAGCACCACAGCTCAACCAAATACGACCGGCACTGGACTCTTTGGCGGCTTGGGCTCCAACAACCAGGCCCAGCAGAACACGGGTACCGGCCTCTTTGGCAACACCAATAATCAGCAGCAGAAGCCCGGTCTGTTCGGTGGCAGCACTAACAACGCTGGAAGCAGTCTCTTCGGTGGCCAAAACAACCAGAACGCTGGCTCTTCCATGTTTGGCGGCAGCACAAACCAGCAGCAGCAGCAGAATGGATCCTCGATCCTCGGTAGCAGCCAGTCTGCCAATGCTCCTCAGGGTCTGACTGCCAACCTTAACGATGTCTCGGCTTTCGGTTCTCCTGGTCTGTTTGCTGGCCTCGGTGGAAACGAAGTCCAGAACCCCGGCCCCCTGGCCACTCCTCTCAGTGGTGGCTCCAAGCCCAGGAGAAGCTCGATTCTGCCTATGTACAAGCTGGCTCCTGCCTCTGCTTCTCGATATGCTACCCCTCAAAAGCGAGGATTCGGCTTTTCCTACAGCGCTTATGGAACTCCTTCGGGCAGCCCCGCGAGCAGCATTTCTAGCACACCTGGCAACCTTAGCCACAGCCTGCTGGGCTCTAGCCGATCTGGAAATATTAGCAAAAGCTTATCAACCAACAACCTGCGTCGCAGCTTTAACACTGAAGACAGTATCCTTGCCCCCGGAGCTTTCTCTAACGGATCTCAGCCCAGGTGGTACGGAAGCACTGGCTCCAAGAAGCTCGTTATCAACAGAGACATCAGGAGTGATCTGTTTTCAACACCGCAGAAGGACAAGAGCTCCGATGCCGGAACAGGTTCCCGCAAGCTGTCTAAGCGTGTCAGCTTTGACACAAGCAACGTTGACATGGATGACAGCACCCCTATTCGCGGTGCTCTTCCTGCTGCTAGTGACGTTAATAGTCCAGCCAACGATGAGACCCCCCGTCAGATCCGTGCCGCCAATGGTTCAAACGGTTCGACGGGCTCAAAGACTCCTGAAATGGAGGAAGTTAAGGGCAATGAGCTGGCTATCGTTCACGAGGAAGACCACACTGCTACCCCCGAGGCTTCCTTGAGCAGCACCCTTGATAGCGCTCCTGGCCAGTACTGGATGTCGCCTCCCTTGGAAGATCTCGAGAATCTGAATCGCATGCAACGTCAAAAGGTTGATAATTTCAGTGTCGGTCGCGACAACGTCGGCTATGTTTCTTTCAAGGTTCCCGTCGACATCAGCAACATTGATCTTGCCGACCTCTGTGGTAATCTGATTGTGCTCGAGCCCCGATCTGCTACTGTCTACCCGATCTCGGCGAAGAAGCCACCTGTTGGCAAGGGTCTCAACGTCCCCGCCAAAATTGCTCTAGAGCAGTCTTGGCCTCGTGGTGGTCGTGACAAGAAGATCGCCAATGACCCTAAGCGTTTTAACAAACACGTTGAGCGTCTCAAGAGAATCGAGAACACGACCTTTGAGAGCTACGACAAGGATACTGGTATCTGGGTCTTCTCGGTTGAGCACTTTACCACATACGGTCTCGATGATGACGATTCTGATGACGAGGAGATTACTCAGAGCGAGCCTGCTCCTCCTCAGGAGATGGCTCTTGATGCCTCTATCAACTCTGTCAACTTTCCCATGGAAGATGACACCTTCGAGTTTCGAAGACATCGAGGCCTCCCTGGTGGATTTGACGACCAACCCCAAGTATATCAAACCGAGTTTTCCGGTGAGCAGTCTTTTTTAGGGGTTAGCTCCGCGGATTCTGCACCCAACGATGTCAGGCTGTCCCTCGAGGAGGAATACGCCGATGACATGGGTGACGAATATGACGTGTCCGAGGATGAAGACATGGCGAGGTCTTCTCTCGAACAGCATCTGGCCGCGGAGCTCGACGATAACTCGTCCGAGGGTGTTCCGGAAGCCGTAAGGGCTACCCCCGGAGGCATCCTCAGAGCTAGAATGCGAGCTGTAAAGGACTCTGCTGGTCCCGTGCAGCTTGAGGTCGCAGATGGCGATGATTGGATGGAGATGTTGAGAAAGACCGTCAGCCCGGTCAAGCGAGATCGACAGCTTCTGAGGGAGCTCAACGACTCGCCTTCAAGACAAACTGGTCTACTGATTGACCTTGACAAAAGTGGAGCTGACACCCTTCGAAAGTCATCGATTTGGAGGAAGAGTACAGCAAAGAATGATAGGCTGGACAATTTCGCGGCAAGCACCATAGGCATGGATAAAGGCCGCGGGTTTGCGACTAGCATTGACCTCATGAACTCATTGTTTGAGAAGCCCAAGCCGGCACCCCAGAATCTTCAAGCCTCAGTCTCTGGCAAAGGCTTCCCTAAGGTCGGTTCCCTAGTTGCTATCTGAATGGCCCCAGAATGTGATCACTGGAGGTTTTTGTATATATGACTTAAACTATATGAATTGATGCTAAGATTTGATTTGATTAGTGGCCCTACGAGCGACAAGACAAGACAATGACTTTGGACGGTTACGAGAAGACTTTCCACGACGCTGGCCGACCTACCTGGGGACCTGACGAGACACTTGTTGTTCCTCGATCCTTGATGCCGGAAGGTGGCCGACGATCTCTCATTCACAATACCGACCTTCTTTCTTTTCAACGTTCTACTATTCGGACTGAGAGGCAGGAGCTCCGCTTGGCCACATTCGCGACGGAGGTCGGTAACTCAGTAGCGGCGATTTATAAACACAAGCTAACTGGCCATGTAGCAATCTAAGCGATACCTGGGAAGCCAAGACAAGCTCACTAGCATTCGAGTTGTTGATGATGTTCCGTTTGCGTCCCTGAACGCTGTTCATTTACAGGATGTCTTCCACCATCAGGATATGAATGACCCCGCAAGCATGCAAGAGAAGCATGTGTGGGAGTTGGCCAGTATCCTTTTCGACTCGATCGACAACGCCAGTCAGCCCGAATACCTTGTCCGTAGGGGTAAGCTGTCGCGATTCTGGGCTCTTCTGGTAGACTCGGCCTCATCGACGACTATCGGCCTGGCAGGATCAAGCGAAGAGAAGGCCGTTGCTTGCCTGGCTGGTAATCGCATTATTGAAGCTTGTAAGTACCTTCTTGATGGAAAGAACTTCCGGCTTGCCACACTGGTACCCCTTATTGGCACCAGTGATGCTTCCAAGAAAGACATGCGAGAACAGATTAAGGCATGGCACGACTCGAAGATGCTCTCGGAGTTTTCAGAGTCAATCCGCACCATTTACGAGCTTCTTTCGGGCAATGCATGCGTCTGTGAAGGCATGAAGGGAGTGCCTGTTGAGGACCGCCTGGACTCGTTTGTTATCTCGAAAAAGTTTGGACTTGATTGGAAGCAGGCTTTTGGCCTTCGCCTGTGGTACTCGATTGCACAGCAGGACGACCTTGCGGCTGCGGTGCATGAATTCAAGAATGATATCGACCAGGAGAGGGAATACCTCCCATTGCCGTGGTATATTGACCAAGGTATCAAGCCTCTGTGGGACGATGCCGACTCTGACCGCCGGCAAGATCTTCTCTGGGGTCTTTTGCAACTGTACGCCAATGATGCCACTGATCTCGAGGCTGTCTTGCGCCCAGAGAACTCACAGCTTTCTCCACTCGACATACGCCTGACATGGCAACTTGGCCTCGCTCTTGCATCCAGTGGCAAGGTTTCTTTTGGGCAGAATGGTGCCGAAAAGGCTGACGCTGCTACTCTTGCCTATGCCTCGCAACTCACGAGCGCTGGTGAATGGCTCGAGACTGTCTTCGTGTTGCTGCATCTGAGCAAGCCGCTTGCCCGAAAGATGGCTATTCAGGAGCATCTTGCCCGACATGCTGGCCTCATCGGGGATGAGAACTCCTCCGCTTTTATCGTGCTGACAGAAAAGTTCCAAATCCCTTCACTATGGATCTGGGAGGCTCTGGCTCTATACATGCGCAGTGTAAAGAAGGATGCGTACTTGGAGGTGCAATGCCTCCTGCGCGCCGGCTCTTTTGTGGAAGCTCACCGTGTTCTCGTTAAGGAGGTTGCACCCCTTGCCATTATTGAGCGCGACTACGCCAACCTGTCTGCTCTCATTTCTCAATTCGAAGGCCGACAAGAGCTTATCTCGGACTGGCCGATTGGAGGCGAGATTTACAGCTTCTTCCTTACCCTTATCCAGCATCGCGCTAAGCACGAGATTGCACCACAGGCAGTTTTGGAGAAGCTTCTTGGTGGTTTACATGCGATGGATGAGCATGCAGGAGAATCAGGGGTCCTGCGATATGCTGCTGTGTCAGACATGGCAGATGAGACTGCCAAGGAGATTGTCGAGGCGAGCAAGAAGAAGCAGGTATGTTTGAGCAGATACACTGGACGAGTTTGAACAATAACTAACTTGATATTTTAGGATATGGAGCTAAGGTCGAGGATACTCAATCTGCCCTTGACACAAGATCGTCTGCTGGCTTACTCAGTGGACTTAAGCATGGACCGATACCGGGAAGTAATGTCCCACTAGGAGGAGGATATGGACCGTATAGGATTGATGCCGGAATGGAGTGGTTATATCATGGCTAAGTAATATGAGAAGAAGTACCAAAAAGGAGCGTGCTTTGAAGATGTGAGAGGAGGGCATCCATGGCCTCAGAAAGAGACCAGCTTGTAGAATAGTTTAAATAGTTGCACGGAGCATAAAGGAAAGAAATGCACTTTGGGACTTTTTTTTATATCTTGGAGTGGTGATATTGATTATGTGATGTCCCTATAAGAGTGATACTTTAACTTGGCTGTGACCTCGTGTGTTCGTGGGGGGTTGTATAACGGATCTCAACTTTGGTGGAGGTTTTAGCACTTGCAAAGCTGTTTGGATGCCATAAGGCTTGTGGGGCTCTGTTGAGGAATACCAGACCACTATAGATTAACTCTCCTTCAAATAAGTTTTAACAACCTGAACCATGTCCAAGCCCAAGAATTGGCCAGATGGCTTCCCTTATCTCAAGGCGCCTCTGCACGATAAGAGCTTGACACCAACGCACATACAAGCTCTCAAAAACAAACCTTCTGCTTCCAGCGGCATTCCCATCATCCCTTCAACTTGTACAACAACGCCATGCGGTCTTGTCAAGATACAGCCCATTTCTAACCCTTCACATCCAGCCAACGGACAGAGCGGGCTGTTTGCAGCTCAGAACCTTGCGCCCGGTAGTTTTGTCCTCGCATACCTGGGCCGAGTACACTCAGGTTCAGCATCATCAACAGACAGTGACTACGACTTATGGCTGGACCGGGAGATTGACGCAGCGGTTGATGCGGCAAATGAGGGAAACGAAGGACGCTTTGTGAATGACTTTCGAGGCGTGGGAGAGAGAGCGAATGCAGAGTTTAGGACGGTCTGGTGTGAGCGCTGGGGAGAGCTCTGCGTAGGAGTTTGGGTGCTCGGAGGTGGGAAGAAGAAGAAGGGTGTGGGAATTAAGAAAGGGGAGGAGGTTCTTGTGAGTTATGGGAAGGGATTTTGGGGGGAGAGAAAAGAAGAAGATTACGAGTATGAGGATGAGGATGAAAGAGAGAAGGGGCATGAAGTTGGTGTTGGTGGCATATGATAATCCTAACTGAATATCCTGCATGGCCTACTCTGTACCAGAAGGCTTAATAGGATCTTAACCCAGAAATAACTAAAAACGAGAAACAAGGAGCAAAAAGGATTCAACCACTCCAGTAAGAACCACATAAGTATCAAGGGTATGTCTCTGGGTCAACCTTTGAATCATAACAAGGTTCAGTAAAACCACCTGACCTAGCCTTGTTACCAAGATTCTCCTTAAATCAGCGTTTAACAGTAGTCATATCTCGCCGGCATTTGGGCCCCTGTCCAAGTGGGATTCTCTTCAAGCTCTATCACCTCTTCATCCCATGTTTCCCTCTCGAACAGAGATATAGCCTTACCCATTCGAGTGCACATGACCCATAGCTGCAAGACCAAAGTGCCTATCAAACCAGCGAAGAGAAGTCCCAAAAACAGTTGTACGCCCTTGCTGTTGTCAAGCAAGACGAGTTTCACACCCACAGCCATGGAGAAGGCGATACAGAAGTACAGTGCCATAATGACAATGAAGTTCTTGAGTTGCGAGTTGCGATAGATTCTGTATAGTTGATGAGCTTGAAATGGTCAGTCTGGAATCTGGGAATATCATGAGGAGGAGGTATATACCTGACTCGTCTTCTGCGTCAGGATCAGGCAGGAGCTTTTTGATCTTTCGGATACTTCTACAGACGCCGACGAGGATGACGAGTGTTGCTACAGCAGCGAAGATGATGAAGATACTATAGGCGACTGTGGTTTGGTTAGTTTTGGAGGTGACGATGATGTTGTTGAGGAGAGGAATGCGTACAGACGATGGCAGAGTCGCCATGGTGTAGAAAGTCAATAAAGTTGTCTGGTAAATCTCTCACGATAGATTCAGTGGTGACGTTAGACATGGTGTCGGTGAAGTTTTGTATCTTGAACGAGGGGGTCGGAGCGGTGTCGTTTGACATGATGGCAGTGGTTGGTGATGTTAATGTTGGTCAAGTTTAGGTTGTAATGGGTTGACGAAGAACAGTGAAATGAACAGGTCTTTTTTATATTTGGCTTGAACCATAATTGGGGCAATACTTAAGGGACGGGTCACTTTGGTATACCGAGAGACGTTGGTTGTAGATAGAGATGAGAGCTTTAATAGACTTTGTTGACTTGCAGATTCAAAGGAGTACTCGTATACAAACGACGATACAGCATATGCAGGTATGTTATCTCTTGTAGTATCAGCCATAATCAACTTGATTCAAAATGGCAATAATGAAAAGGTAGACATGCGAGTTTCTTCCCTCTTCCTTTCTAGTAATTATCGGGGGAGGACGGGCTGAGTTGCGCACTTGTAGGTTGAGAAACCGCTGGTTGAGAAGTCATCTGGTATATGAGAACCCTTCCAAGTTAAAATAAGAGAGGTAACTTAGTTATGAACCCTGTTAAATGTGAGCTGATAAAACCGACAGAGTTCAGGTCTGATGCCCCTATCCTAAGAGTAAAATCCCCCTTCCTTTTAAATATGCCCTGGCCTCTTTCTTCCCATGTCGGCTACTGAACACAATACGGACTCAAATCTTCAGAATCGCCAGAAACAATGACACCCGAGAACCAAAACGTGGTGGCTCCAGCGATGTCGATGCCTGGCAGAACAGCCATCATGGAAGCAGTCACGCTGGGCCAAACCAATATCGAACGTAAGTGCATGCTTGTTCACAATTTCCGTCAAATAGACAAACAAGCTTACAAAATCCCAGTGCTCTTCCTTCACATCTGCCTTGGTATCATCATGCCGATCCTCATGGCTGTCTATATTACTAGAAAACACCCATTACCACGTAAGTCTTCATCACTCTGCTCTAATCCAATCCTGTTCATTTACCAACATGTTGAAGATCTTTCCATGACGATGAAACTCTTGACGTGGTTCTTGAAGGTTGCCAGCTTCAGCAGCTTGCTCAATATAAATTATTGGATGATGCGTGCATTGGTAATCGCATATCAACACCCTGAAGCTCCCGTTAAATCCATCTGGCTACAATTTTTTGCCACGGATATACTATACAATTTGGGGGTCATCTTTGCGGCGGAGTGGCTGCCATGTATCCTGAGGCAAGGATGCCGTTGGCAAAGGAGACTTGATATGTATTCCTTGGTCGAGGTTAATGATGATATCTATCTCAACAGAAACATAGTGGTGGATTTAGAGAAGAACCCTATCGTCTTTGTGAGTTAGATAGTAATTCCTTATATCTGCGTTTCTTGTCAATCTCATCACACAGGCATTGAATTGCAGACCCTATGGAGCTTGAAGATGTGTCCTTTAAACTAACACTTGTATAAACTCAACACGACTCACGTTGCCAGTCATTTCCATTGGTAATGACTTGTGCGGGACTGGAAGTAGCTTTCTCTTTAATATTCATTATTTACACAGGCTGTAACTTGCGCGAACTTTGTGAATATTATAATTTATATATAAGCCTACAAATATCTTTAAACCATGAGAACACAGACCAAGACTTCTTCTCTTCACTGTCATTCCGAATTTCTTTCTCTTCTCGAAAAAACACAAATCAATATTCTCTCTCAACATTACGATCAAGAGTAGCTCTCGATGGCCACGGCCAACATGTACGACAGGGAAGAGGAAGGCTATTTAGTCACCTGTGAGTATTCTACTGCAACAAGTAAAATATGTATACACTAATCTTCTTGTCCAGCCATTGGCTATTTTCCAATAGCCCTTGCGCAAGTTGGGCAGGCGATGCTCGCGTCGGCGATCCGTAACGATATTGAGCCAGGTAAGGATGAACCTTTGATACATAGAGAGGACATGCTGTTCATCAGCGCTAACATTATGGTCTATCTAGAGGAAACGAGCACGTACAGGCACTACCAAGTTGCGGCACGAGTCTTCGGCGGTCTATCCCTCCTGCTCATCGTAATCGAATTCTACATCTCCATCGTCGTAACAGTAGCCCAAGGTCCCAAGATTATCATCGTTTGGTTACAACTATCTCAGCTCATGTCAACGGCTTGTTACTTCTATCTGCCCTTCGAAATCCTCGGCAACGCGGTCATCTCAGAAGAAGACGGATGGTTCATGGTTGATGAGGCACCTTTGAAGGACCCAGAGGAAGGAATCTTCTCAGAAAAGACGCCGTCACCCTTCTCAAATGGACAGAAACGGACTTCCAAGTATGGAACGCTGGAGTTTTCACAGATGCCTGGCCCTGGAGCTGCCTCGCCTATATAAGAGCAGTTGGCCGAGCTGAAACTGACGGGAGGATGATAGAGAATCGTCTCTCAAAGTGCAGATCAGAGACGCTCAACGGACTTAAAACTGCGGCTTGAGAGACTTTAGCGAGGTGCTACGTAGTGGTAAGCCAGGTAATCTGCAAAAAGTTAATCTTTATTCTTTATGTCTTCGCCGAGCTCTATATGAGGCCATATGTAGAGATACGGCGCAACAAGCAAGCCACTTCTTAATTTCGAATAGCCAATGTCACTATTGCATCGCTATATACATTCAACCAATCATTTATGTCACTTTTCTATGACTGTCCAACTGGTGTAGCAGTACGGAGAAACAGTACTCCTCAGCTTACAACCTCACCGTAGCATCGCCATTCGTGGGGGTTTCCTAATTGGGAAAGCGGCGCGAGCAACCTTGTATCGTTGAGTTGATGATCACTACCAAGGATCAAGATACGGCTGAGGCTCGCGTTTCCAAAAGGCCGAAGATGCTGAGGAAATATGTATAAATAAGAGTGTTCTATCTACTTAATTTCTCTTCTCACTAATCATCTCATCAATCTTCTCTTCATCTTACACTGCCATATATATATATA